>JAMKCH010048461.1:0-11463 GCA_023653785.1 Ophioderma brevispina
TTTTTTCATAATTAAGGGACAGACATTATCTTGTTGGTATCAGTGTGTAGCGAAATTGCCTTCAACTAAGTACAAACATATCAAGGTTTAACAATATGATGTCATAGTGTCATCATAATGAGAGCCTTAGATGTAATTTGTAAGGAAAAATCTCCAAAATCAAGGGAATTTTTTACATTTTTTGCCACGTATGCAAGCAAAATTGGTGTTTATTTAGCAATGATGGGTGCCAAAGTAAGTAAGCATACATATGTTTATAATCTTAAAAAAAGAAATACCAAATATTGGTCAGTATTCCCTTACAGTAGCATCATATGTTACAAAAAGTAACATTTTTTTTGGCATTTTACACAAGTAAAGTATAGGAAGGTGACGGGACTTGGACGGGAACCCTGAACCTCGCTGAAGGTGGACCTCCATGACCGCAAAGGATGAACTTACAATAGATCCTATTTTTTGCTGTGACAGGGAATCATTCGATGGTTCCCCCTTGTCGGACAAGGGTTAAGGCAGGAGTTTCAATAATCAATTGCCAAGTGATTTCAAACCTATATACTTTTATTAGAGTGACATCCAAAATGAAAATTTGGATAATAATGGTCAATTACACCCACTTTGGTCAAAATTATATTAACCAATTAATGCACGGTTTACATAATCTGCAGTCTTGCTCTGTTTTAAAATGGTTTAAATTGGTAATAATGCACCATATCAGGCGTGTAAAAGGGGAGGGGGTGGGGGCTGATTTGTACCCCATTCCAAAAAGCCCATAACCCTAGAGAGCTTTAAAAAGGCCCAAATAGATTTGCGAGCAAAAAAAAATAGGGTTAATGCTTTTGTTGAAAAAAAGTGTAAATATTTAGGTAAAAAGTCCACTTTGCCAAATTTTCCCCCTTTGTAAATTTTGGGGGAAGTTCTCTTTTTGACCCTCTCCTTAATTTAATGTTCCTTCTACTAACATTCGCAATGAAAAACTTTTGAAAGTGGATCAAATCCAATTGGTCAAAATTTAACCCAATAGCCACAAAATTCAGTTTTCTTTTTCATGAAAAGGGACATGATACTAACAATGTATTCAGTAGGAGAAAACAGTTGGTCTTTAAGAATGAAAACTATCCTAAAATGTAGTTAAATCAGATCTTTTGGTTTATTTCTCCCCTGAAATGACACAACTGTTTTACTATATGGTTAAGTATACACTATGAAAGTCTGTTATATTTATTAATTTTCCCTGGAGATGGACCAGCGCACGACCGTGATTGAAAAAAAAAAAAAAAAACCATGTGGCACTTGCCGGATTAGAAACGGCGACCTTCGTATTACATGCACGAGGCTCTAAAGGACTGAGTATCAAGCAGGGTGTAGAAGAGCGATAGATATACATCTATAGGTGTTAGGTTCGAAAGGTTTTGTCGTCGCTTTCCTAGCGGGGAGCATCAGAACTGTATATTTTAACATATACGATTATAATTGTTTTGAAATTTACACTACCTTAGTTCTCCAGGTAGACAAATATGTATATATTTATTAATCTTTCCCCCTGGAGAGGCCAGCGCACGGACAGTGTTGGAAAAACCCATGTGCGCTTGGCGGATTCGAACCGGCGACCTTCGGTTTACATGCACGACGCTCTAACCGACTGAGCTAATCAAGCCAGGGTTAGTGGAGGCGATAGATATCATCTATAGGTGTTAGGTTCGAAAGGTTAAGGTGTCCTTCGCTTCTTTCCTAGGGAATTAGCACATTTCAGAACTGTATATTTTAAAATATACGATTTATATTGTTTTGAAATTGAAAAAACTTTGTACTTCTCCAGGTAGGACAAGGATTGTATATATTTATTAATCTTTCCTGGAGATGGCCAGCGCACGACAGGGTTAAAAAACCACATGTGCGCGTGGCCGGATTAGAACCGGCGACTTCGTTATGACATGCCGACGCTCTAACCGACTGAGCTATCAAGCAGGGTTGGTAGAAGACGCGCTTAGATCTCATCTATTATGTGTTAGGTTCGAAAAAGGTGTCCTTCGCTTTCCTAGCTTTCCCAAAACCTGCTTGAAGATCAGTCTGAAAGGGGAAATAGCCGAGCATCTTGAAAAAGACTATCGAATTGCATGCTTGGTGTTTTCACATGCATGTCGATCAGTAGCGTAACCACTTTTTCAGGAAGGGGAAGGGGGGGGAATACATATTTCCGACGGGGAAGGCATATGTTTAAAATTTGTTGTTCTAATATATATCTTGTGTTTTCACGTAAAATTAGATGTGTGCAAAAATAATAAGTTTTCAGGGGGGCAAGGGGTGTGATGATTTCCCACAATGGAAGTGATTCCCTGACTCAAACCCCCCCCCGGTATGCCACCGCTGTAATGATTTTCATGACCATTGGATGCTTGGGCCTTGGGTAGTGACTCAACATATTGTGACCTCATGTGACCATGGTGATATTAGACCTTTGATTCCATTCAGAAATCGGTATATTCAAATTCTTGGGGTTTTTCACAGGTGTCGATTCGATTTTCATGAAACCTGAATATACTGTACTTGGTTAGGTCCCACATGTTGTTTCATGTGACTCATTTGACCTTTGTCCCCATTCACAACGCGGAGGACAGACGACACATTGATTCGGTGAATGCTATTAATTTGCTATTAAAGGGGAATGACCCAATTTAAGTAATAAAATTTTCATCTGAGAGAATTAAGCCTTCACCGTAACCCATCTGTTAAAGTTTCGCCACAATATTTCAATTCCGTTTTGATGTGAGAGCTAAAAATGTGATTTATAAGGGGACAGAAAATTTAATTAAGTTATTAGCAGAAGGAAATATAATAGATTAAAGTGGACAGGAGGAGATTGTTAGGATATGAATTCTCTCAAATTTCACTGGATCGGAAGTAGACCACCTACCGAGAAACTTTGAAGGTTTGATTGAACAACAGGTGCAAAAGAAAACGCAAACCTGGTTTTGAACTTGCCTGCTATCGTAATCGAACCCCATAGAAAACAATTGCTTTGACTATCTGTCGTGCACGACAGAAACACTAAATCATATCTTTATTACATAAAGACGGCGTGATTCGGTCTTATTCATCCAGGTGTGATCTAATACATTGGAAGCATCCAAAATGTAAAAAACATAGGTGCGAGGAGAAAAATTGGGGGCGCTTCTTTCTGGAAATTCCTCATGTCTCTTAAGGTGTTTTTCTTATATGACTTTGATTTGAGTTTGACTGATAGGACGGTGTGTTCCCTTTGCTTCTTCTAATGAGTAATTCTCCTCCAATCTGGTCTGCCCTTGAAATAGATCGGGGCATTTTGGAGGTCCAGCCTGTTGTCCTTGGGGATCTGAGTCATTCCATATTGCTGTGGCGCGACCTGGCTCCTACGGTGAAGTCTGCGTATAGGCTGGTATGGTAATCTGGGTTCGGCATCATGACGACATGTCCAAACAACTTCAGCCGTCTCCTGGTGAATGCATCCGTTGATGGTGCATGTGATGTTTCAGACGCTTCTTATTTCATCAGTTTCTAATTTTGTCCAGAAGGTAACTCCTAGGATGGACCGGGGAGACATGATTAATCTCAAAGCTTTCTAGCTGTTTTGGCAGTGTGCCTGCGCAATACCAAGGACTTCTGTCCTAGGTGGCAATGAGGAGTATAAGAGACTGTATATTCTGACTTTGAGCGATCTTGTGATGTCATGAATTGACCAGATGGTTCCTGAGTCTACCGAATGCCCATTGCTGCCAGTCTTGTAGCTCTGAGGTCTCCTTAATGACGGCACAGTACTTCCAAGAAAGAAAGACAAAATTATTACTTTGTCAATTATGGTGTCTGGTTAAGGGTGAGGCTCTGGGTCCGGGTATAGGAACATGATCTTGCATTTAGCTGGGTTGATCTTCATTCCCCATTTTGCGCGGCTTTTTCCAGTTTCTTCTGTGGATAGCTGTAACTTTCAAAGGATCATTTCCAGCAGGGTTGTGTCATCGACATAAGGAATGTTGTTGATTTTCATTTTCTTATATAGGCCTCCAATTTAAAAAGCTTGCGATTTGTTACTGAGAAATATTTGATCGGGACCCATGACCATGGTTTTGGGAAAAGGTCATTTTTATCCCCCTCTTGCTTAGTAGAAGGGTTTTACCCCCACCTCACCCAGCGCTTTAGCAGAAAGAAGGGGGATTTTTGTAAGCAAAATCTGTCGGTGTTGTCATCGGCTCCTGGTCCGTCTGTTCCGTTTCTAACCATCAACCTCTGACCCAATCTTGATGACACTTGCGTTTCCACATGACCTTGGTAGTATCTCTGCTAATTGCATGGTGACAGGACATGGATGTAGGCCAAAGGTCAAGGTTATACTCAGGGTTTGAAAAAATGTAAAATTCCGGGAAGATATCGCATTTCTTACAGGATTTCTCACTATATCTTATTATAAATTTCCCTCCCAACTGGCCAAGTTTCTCTCCAAATGGGCAATTTTCCTGGGAAGAGCTTCCCAAAATTCCCCAACTTTTTTCAAGCATGGTTATACTTGTGTATTTAGACTATGCTTTATTACCATTAAGAACATGCTGTGCAAACTTTTAAGTTCTGCTCTTTTTCCAATATTACTGTGTAAAATCTCTATTTTCTTATTTTCCCAAAACAAGGTGGTTACTTATTTATAACTATACAAAGGTGAACATTACCATCAGATCCCAATATCTGAATTTGATTGAAACTTTATGGAGTAGTGGTGCATTTGTGCATATGAATGATAGTTCATTTGGTCAGATTTGCTCCTAGCCAGTGGGATCTTACAAGTTTTATTGCAGAATTTGCATGTTGTGTTCTCTGGCACTCAATAAGATAGCTGTTAGTTCCTAAGGCATTGATTGCTCTATCAATGCTGCTCATGTTAATGTGAATCTGTGGGACAGAGTGCAAAACTGACTACTACCACTATCAGTCACTTTTTCCAAACCAAAAACTGCCCATTTGAGTCGAAATGCTATTAGATCAACACAGCGGTCGTGAAGATACCATTTACGAATGTTTTGTAAAGTCGGATCCGTAATTTTATTTAGTAAAACAAATGCATAAAAATTGTCTTGACAAATACGGCATGTAAAGCTTAGCCACTTACAGGTGTCTTTACTTCAACCATTTCCATTTCATCCAGTGCCCAAAAATAATAAATTTGGATGGAAAAATGGGGGTGCGGTTTGTTTTACATTGTGAAGAGGAAAAATCGCTGAGATATGAAACCTGTATATAGGAAAATTGGATTTTGCGAGAAAGTTTCATTTTATGCTTCAAAAGGTTCCATTTTGTTCACAACTACAGAATCAGGAGGCAATGGGGAAGGGAATATGCGTATGTCACAATTCCGCAATCCCAACCAAAACAATATTTTTACTGTCCAATATTAACACCTACTTAAAAAAGCAAGGATGCCGAACTTGGTTACAGGCACAGGAAAATGAAAAGGTTTTGAGTGCTTTCCCCGGTATGGGATGTGCCGCAGTCAAGACCCCCCCCCCATGTGGGCCTCTTCTGTGCAGTCATTAGACCCCAGTCAAGGTGCTTCAGTCTTAAGACCCCTATCTTACCACAAAACTCAACAAAATTTGAGCTCATGGCTAACATTTGGGAAAATTTGCCAGTTCTGTGCTTAAAACTTTTGGAAATTGCCAGTCTAAGCTCCAAAACCTTTCTAATTTGCCCAAAATTCAATTTCCAATTACATAAATGTTTCAAAAATTGCAGTTGGAAGACCCTTCTTCACCTAATAATCAGTTTCAAGCACCACAAAATCATGTTATATGTGGGAAATACTTGTGTTAAAAATCTATGAAATGGCAAAAAAGTTTCTTTACACTACTTTTGGGCATTCTTTTGTGCCTAGCAGCTAATGGTTTCCAAAAATTTTTGTTGGGACAGAGCTTTTAAATTGATATCTCAAAATCAAATGCATTTGAATGCGCCAAAATTCGGAAATACCAATTTAAAATCTTGATTCCTAAAAATGCAAAAATTGACAATTTGGACAAAATTTTGGCCAAACATCAAAAGCTAAAGAGATCGGCCCACATTGCTTAGAGACTGTGTGGTTTAGCAGAGCAGTCTGCTTTCATTGACACGGGAGTTCATGTGTTATGTTATGAAAGGTTGTTTATGCTCTAAATTGATTTTAGAGTTGTTTGCACTAATTTTGTACCAGTTTTGGTGCCCAGGGCACAAGCGGGATTCCAAAATTTACTGGCAGGGCTTCAAATCGGCGTAATAAAATCTATGTGTCAGCATTGAATGTGCAAAATTAGTAAATACAATAATCGTTGTAAAATGTCAAAAAAACATGTAGATGTCTCGTGAAAGCCGATGTGAAAGAGTAATCCACGCTCTCCAATGTAAGATCAATTGTGAGTCCAATTGGAAGAAAAAATGAAGTCTTTCGGCGTAAGGAGTAGGGAAAGTAACGAGGAAACGCAATCACAATACTGTTTTTTGCCAACAATGATCAAAGAACTCAACTGATCAAGTTGACCCTAAGTGGAGTTGGTTAGAAAAAATTAAAAAAGAACTTAATGTGAAATACAAAAGGAGGGAGAAATTACATCCAACCGCTTGTTGCACAGGGCATTTGCTGAAACTCAGTGAGGCCAAGAAGCGGGACCTTACTTTGAAGTCTATGATATATAATTTACCAAAGGGGTTTGAGTTTTGCAGTTAAATCCTGCCCACGTTTACCAACCTTCGCACTTGGGGCAAAGCGTTTAATGTCAAATGCAAGCTATATCAAAGGCAGGTATACCGGGCACAATAGGAATCTCATGCATATCACCACATGTTTGTCTAAGGCTATCAAAGACAATTGCAGTATTTCTGCTGATCTTCCAGGATACACAATGACTGGTGGCACCTTCTGCAAATATCCTGCCTACTGCTCAAAAACCCGATCTTATCATCATTGACAACCAAAAGAAAAGTCCATTCCAAAATATTAGAGCTTACGGATTTCCTCTAGAAACGAAAATCAAAACCACCCATGAGCGTAAATCTTGTAAATTCAAAAAATCTGCAGTTGAAAATTCTCCAACAAATGTTTTGAAATTGGATCCAGAGGTCTTGTACAAATTGAGAACGTTTGGCCAGAGAATATTGTGCTGACTTTCAAAATTGCTGGGTCAAGTTTTTAAGTGCTAGTCAGGAGATTATGAGATCGCCCATAAGTAACTCTTACCTCTTGAACGCGCGCAATGAACCTCATTGGGACGGGCTCCATCTAAAATTTAGTGTACATGTTTTGTCTCCTGTTGTCTCTCCACGACCTTGATTGTTGGGTTTATATAATGGTTCGTATAGTTTTCGGTAGGTAATCGTATGTATTTTAGTGGTCCTGTCTTGCCAAGTATGGCACCTCCTGCCTGATGATGCCTGCTAATGCAGGCTTTCAAGGCGTGGCCCTGGAGGTATTGATATTCGTTATTAAGTTTGATTGTTTTAATGATGTTAATTAAAGAATGATGAACAAACCACTTTGGGTACAATTTTGTATTTTATGCAAAAACACCAAAAGTAAAGAAAATCAGCACATGTTTAGCACACATGGTGTTAGGCATTGTAATTTGATACCAGAATTGTGTTTCTATGTTGAGGAAATGCTTGTTTTATGCTCAAAAATTGATTTTTTTGGTTTGTCTTTGAAACAATCCATTAAATGGCCAAAACGTTTACACTACTTTTGGACATCGTTTGTGCCCAGGCGCAAGCAGATTCCCAAATTTACTGTGTCAGAGCTTTATATAACAATCAAACAAATCTGTGAACATTTGAATGTTGGCAAACATTTGAAATAAAATATATACAAAATTTCCTAAAAAAGTAAAACAATGGGTTTTTTTGGGGCCAAAATTTTGACGTTTTGCCAAAACAACAAAATTTTACAAATAAATCGGCACTGTTTAGCATACATTTGGTTTTGGCATGTAATTTGCCTTTCAGTTGATACCAGATCAAGTCTCTTTGTTGAGAGAAATACTGTTTTGTGTGTTATGCTCAAAAATTGATTTGGGGGTATTTTCTTTTGAAAAATCCATGACATGGCTAAAAGTTTATTGTTTACATACTTTGGGACCACTTTTTGTGCCTATGCGCAAGACGGATTCCAAATCTGCTGTGTCGAGCCTTAATATGACATCAAAAAAACTGTGTTAAAATTTGATGTGCACATTAGTAGAAAATACAATAATAATGCAAATTTCCCCTTAACTACAAATGTCAAAAAAATGGGTTTTTTAGCAAACATTTTGAATTTTGGCAAATAAACCAACATTTTTTAAAAATTGCACATTGGTTAGCAATATTTGGTTTTATCCATGTTAATTTGCTTTCATTTGACACCAGAATCAAGTCTCTGATGTTGAGAATACTTGTTTTATGCTGCAAAAAAGATTTGGGGTATTTCTTGAAAAAAATCTCGAAATGGTAAATTTAAAAAAAGTTTTTTTTTACACTACTTTTGGACATTTTTGTGCCCAGGCACAGCGGATTCCAAATTTACTGTGTCAGAGCTTCAATATGACTTTAATAAAAAATCTATGTCAGCCATTTGAATGTGGAAATTATAAATACAATAAACATGCAAAATTTGCCCAAAATGTCAAGAAATGAGCTTTTTTTGGACCAAAAATTGACATTTTTGGTCAAAATTAAGAAAATTAGAGAATAGAACTATTTGCTGTACCATATTTAGTTTGATAGCACCAATTTGCTTTCATTTGCACCAAATTATCTTCTCGTGTTGTTTAATTGACGTTTTATGTTAAAAACTGTTTTTGGGGTATGTTATTGAAAAAAAAAAAGTCTATGAAATGGTTTAAAAAGTGGCTGTTCCACCACTTTGGGACACTTTTATGCTTGGAAACAAGCAGTTCTAAATCTTAAATGGTTACCAGCTTCAACAAAATGGTACCAAAAAGTGTAGTAGGCCAGGGGGGTGGCAACGAAAATGAAAATTAAGGCTCTTTAAAATTTAAGATTGATATCTCCAAGAACGTTTACAGCTATATGATGCCATCATCGGGTTAATCGTCAAATTTTCTTTCGAGGAATGTATACTGTTACATACAATAATTAAATATTGCAAAGTTAATGACCAAAAATAGATATCGGAAACATCAAGGTTACACGGCCCGCTTAATAGCCAATATTTCAGGTTTCAGAATTACAAAACAGGCTTGGTGTACATCATAGACGGCTGGATACTTGTGCAAAAATTATAACCTGAGTGAGGGGCAAGCATTTAACTTGTAAGATAAAAAAAGCAAGATAATGGTAAAAGAATTGCTTGGGGCTATAAAATTTTAAGCTAAAAATTGGTAGTTCTGTGGTTTCAAATGCAACAAAACTACTAAATTAAGTGAAATTGGATGAAAAACCTAGACGGTGGCCGTTGAGGCATATTAGTTTAGGTGTTTACAAAAACTGGAAGAAAAATTCAGTGAAAACAAAGCAATTGGACATGGTTTAATTTGAAAGATAATGGATAACGATGACTTTAGACTCTAAAAATTGAAGAGAAAATTGGTTGTGTGGAAATCACAAAATCTAGGAAAATAAAAAAGGTGGATATGCAATAAATGATCAGGGCTGGATAAAGAGTTGAATGTGGATAAGCTGCAGCTGCTAGTAAAAGTAGCACATTGTGAGTTACCTTTTTGTTGTTAACTAAACATATCCTCAAGATTAAACACGCAAATTGAACAGAAAAAATGGCATTGACAGGATTAGGAAGGTGGGCCCGTGACGGTGATGTAAATATCGTGTCACAACAGTATTTTATTTATCCAAATGAGGGCGCCTTTTCACTTGCAAATTTTTTGACGGAAAAGCTGTATATGAATGCCTTGAAATCTCAAGTTCCTTTAAAGGAACAGTCTTTGAAAATTTGGTCCAATTTCAACAAAAACATTAAACCACTGACTCAAGCTTCAAATGGATGTACACGATTGTGGGTCCAAAGGTTATATAGGCCAATAAAGACATTATTATTTGGCCAGCTACACAACCTTGACCTCCATATTGCTAGAAAGGTCAGTAAGTGCAATGAAAAATGGGTGTGTGATAAAGCATGGTTATAGCTTCAGCTACAAAACCAATTCCTGTCCACCTTGAAATCAGTGCAGTCTTTAGTGAAATCCATTTGTATGAGATTATAGTTATCACTCAGTGAACTTCGGTGATGATGTCACAATTTCCTATAATAGGGTGTTATTTATTATATGCTGTGTATGGAGAAAAAGTTACAAAAGGTAAAATAGCCTGCATTCTAATAAAAAAAACCCTGCATTTTAATGTCAAATGTGCATGATCGATTACTACTCCCTTTTTCAATGTCTATTCTTTGTAGACAATCATTATTCCTGTTCGACCTTTGGGGTCAAAGTCATTCAAACATCAAATCTCAATGCATGGACTGTATAGCATGTTGCTGTGTATTAATTGCTTGCACTACACATTGGACTGATTTTGGTTTGACCATTTACATTTTTCCCAATTCCTGAGTTTGCTTGTAATTTTCCTAAGTTGTTGTGGTTTTCACAGATTTGGTTCAAAATCACATGGGCCTTTAAATGGGCATTCTTTTAAAATCTATTTAATTCCTTCTTGTGCCACAACTCAATTGGCGATAATCACTAAATGTGCTAAGGACCACTGTCCCAAGGCCCGCATCATGTGTATTCAAGATTGGGTTCAAAGGTCCATGGGCCAAATTACACAAGGGGCATCTTGAAAATCTATAAAAATTTCTCCTTGTGCCACAAATCATTTTGTGCTATCACCAATTATGGTCTAAGAGAACCACTGATATAAAGCCATATGGGGTGTCATAGGAAGGAGGAAACTGCTGCGCCCACAAAGGTCCATATGGCGTTGTTCACAGATTTGGGTCAAAGGTCCAGTGGGCCCAATTAAGGGGCTTCTTTGAAAATCAATTATTCCTTCTTGTGCAACAATTCAATTGCTATTAATAACTAAATGTGCTAAGAAAGGAACCACGTCCCAAGGCCAGTATGGATTTCACAGATTTGGGTCAACGGGCACATGGGCCAATTAAAGGGGCATTTTGAAAATCTATAAATTCCTCTTGTGCAACAAATAGTTTGTGCTATCACCAATTTGGTCAGAAAGACCACTGACCTAAAGGCCCATATGGGGTGTTCATAGATTTGGGTTAAAGGTCATGTGGGCGTAATGGCATTCTTTGACAAATCTATAAATTCCCTTCTTGTGCCACAAAGTCATTTCTATTATCACCAGACTTGGTCGAGGAACTGCTGCCAAGGTCCCTATGGGTTGTTCACAGATTGGGTCAAGGTTCACGTGGGCCAATTAAGGGGCATTCTTTGCAAAATCTGTTAAATTCCTCTTGTGCCACAAATCATTTTGTGCTATCACCAATTATGGTCAGAAGAACCA
>JAMKCH010048462.1:0-11460 GCA_023653785.1 Ophioderma brevispina
AAAAAAAAATCAATTAAGTAAAACATATTAATGAGGACATGTTATTGTGAATAATCGTTAACTTGGGCCAAAATCTTAAAAGCTGTATCACCAACAGCAATAAGGGTTCATTTTAAGCGAGATTTTTCTTTCGCAATTGACACAAGGCAGCATGCACGCATCGAGGTTTTTTTTTTTTTTTCTTGCAAGGCAGATTGGCTACCACTATTAGCCTCATTTGGTTTGTTTGTAACAACACGAAGAGGCAAACAAAGAAAAGAAAACAAGAATGGCGACTCCTATTTACACCCCTGACAAGTCGAATCCTATTTGTGATGTTATATCTGTTACCGACTCTTTTCCCGTTGAATTGTTTCCTTGGCAAACGGCGGGTGTGATTTGTTTTTTCTCCTCTATATTGTTATTACTTCTTCATACTGAATTTTACTCTATATTGCCAACCTTTCCTCTAACTTTTATATCATTATTTTAAATCTGGCCTGGCGTACAATTGGTTATCTCCACTGCTGAGGCGAGGACGTTCATCATATATTGCTTTATTTTGTCTGTCTGCGTTGCTCTTTACACGGTAATTGAAAGCAGCGCAGGCGTGTATGTATTTTGTGTCTATATTTGTTTTTCGTGATAACTTGTTCATAATTATACTTATTTAGACTACTTGTTTCTTGCTGGTTTTCGTTTCGATTTCTGGGGATAAAATTGTAACATTGAGCAACATCTCTTTTTGGAAGATAGGGTGGCTCTGAGAAAAGAGCCGGTTGTTTACCTGCATGCCCCAAACCACTTGGAGGTAGTGTACTTGGTGACAGCCTTAGTACCTTCGCCTCACGGCGTGCTTGGCAAGCTCACCGGGAAGAATCAGACGAACAGTAGTCTGTACCTCGCGGCTACTGATAGTTGACCTTTTGTTGTAACTGGACAGCCCGGGAAGCTTCGCCGGCAATACGCTCGAAGATATCGATTACGAAACTGTTCATGATGCTCATGGCACGGTTTGATATACCAGTATCGGGATGCACTTGTTTCAATACCTTGTAGATATAGATGCAGTAGCTTTCCTTTCGGCGTCTGCGCTTCTTTCCTGCTCCAGCTTGCCGGCTTGGCCACATACCTGCCTTCTTCGCCCCTTTTCCACTTCCTTTACGACCCATTGTTCAATTGATTGTAGACATTTGAGCATACTAACTCAAAGTGCGGTTAGGCGATCCGTGCAGATATTTATATGACCATCGTCTGTGCAAATAGGGCATCCCTGAGAGAGCGTAGCGCGGACGGTCAAACAATACCTTCACGGTCTATCGACCTGTGCGTTGATTGGTCCGTTGCGTAGCATTGTAATATTCCGGATCCTAGAGTGAGGGTTTATAAGCAGATCGCCGCTGATTTAGCAATCATTCATTCTCTGAGATTTGGTCTGTCTGATCGTACAAATTCAAAATTAATCATGTCTGGACGTGGTAAGGAGGAAAGGCAAGAGCTAAGGCTAAGAGCAGATCCGCAAGAGCTGTGCTGCAATTTCCCGTCGGTCGTGTGCATCGTTTCTTGCGCAAAGGCAATTATGACGAGCGCGTTGGTGCCGGTGCCCCTGTATACTTGGCAGACGTCATGGAAAGTCTGGCTGCTGCAATTCTGGAGTTGGCCCGGCACGCTGCTCGATGACAATAAGAAGACCAGGAGCAATCCTCGCCACTTGCCAACTCGCCATCCGCAATGACGAAAAGTTGAACAAACTCCTCACGGTGGTCACCCTTGCTCAAGGTGGTGTACTGCCACACATCCAGGCGGTGCTACTCCCCCAAAAGACCGCCAAGGCCAAGTAAAGACCATGGCTTCAAAACAACGGCTCTTTTCGAGCCACCCAAACTTCCAAAGAGAGTAACGATGTGTTTTCGGACATTCAAACTAACGACGTAATCATTAGGCCAATGTTGAAGATAACTGACTAAATACAAACAAAGTAATCATAAATAATATTAGTGGGTTTTTTATGCAATGCAATATCCATCAAGAGACTCTTAAGAATTTACATTTACACGTAGGTAGTCAGACAATTTGGGGGACAAGCATGTTTTAGTAACAACAAAGCAACGCCACGACGCCAGAGCAATTACATTGCAAAATTACACAATTACAAGTGAAGTTAACCGAAAATTGGGAAAACGCCAGTAGTTTTTTAAAGAGAACAAAAATAACAAAAACATATTTTTACTCAAACTAGAACGGACTATAATGTAGACATCTCCATTATAGGCCATAATTTATATCTTATCGTGTGTCGTGATTTTTCATTCACTCTTATTATTTATTTTCCTTGATTTAGTTGACAATATTCTGCAACTAACGGTTGCAAAGACGCCCTCCTAAATTATATGTCTTTTGCTGAATATATTAAATCTTGTTGCATACATTGCACATTTAAGAAGTTCGTATTATTCTCCACATCTGATGATTACGTACTTTTTAAACACATCTAAACCTTATGGGAATATGGTCTCCAATCTCAATCCTTATTTCGTAAACGACAGTATCCCTGCTATAATCAATTTAACCATTTAAACAAACTAATTCAACGACTTTCAAACATTCATGCACTTTCATTACCTAGCCCATCCACATTATTCATATACCGGTATTGGCTATAGTAACATCAATAATATATAAAATGCCAATGTAAGGTGGGAGTGGGGGGGGTTCTGTGTAAATGAAAACACTTACAAGACACTCGGGACTATTCTCATTGTGGAAGATTTGGTGGCTCTGAAAAGCCGTTTTGGTTTGAAGCCAAATTTTACTTCTTCTTCGGGAAGGTGGCCGCTTTCTTTGGCTTCGCGGCTTTCTTCGTCGGTGCTGCCTTCTTCTTTTGGGTTTTTAACAGTTCTTTTTTGGGCGTCGCTTTTTTGCTTCTTCTGAGCGTCTTCTTAGGTTTCGTAGTTTTCTTGGTTTGTTTCTTGGGCGCCTTCTTAGCCTAGCTGCTTCCTTTTTAGCTTTTAACTTTGGCGGCCTTTTTCCTTTTTTGCCTTTGCTGCCTTCTCTTTTTTCCTTCTGCTTCTCTGCTAACGGCTTCTTGCGGCTAATGGCCTTTGCCTTTTTTTTGCCTTTCTCTTTCTCTGCATCATATTTCTTGGTGGCCTATTTTGGAAGGATCCCCTGGCAACCCTTCCCTTGACCTGCACCAGGGTTCCCTTGGCTCATTACACCTGAACTGAGAGCGTTCTTATGTGAGTTGTTAAGCTGGTCAACAAAATCCGTCGCACCTTTTAGTTGGCGGCGATATACTTTTTGATCGCTGCAGAGAGGAACCCTTCTTCTCTTTCAAGGCACTCACAGCTCCGTGTAATCCATCTCTGGACAAGACTGGTGAGCTCGCGGCTTGGCAGTATTCTTCAAAGTTTTCTTCTTAGGAGCAGCCATGACTTACGAACGTCTATCTCCTATATGCACGTAGAAATACAAATCAGAAATAACCTCGACCGTCAGCGCCGTTCGGCTTTCAACCTGTTTGTCGGACGTGTGTGAAATCAACGGATTCGTCGTAGGCGTTTATTTACATCCCATTCCACAACCGTAATTTGTGCTTCATGGCTCAATTCAAAATGACATTTTTCTTTGCCAACATGTCTTTTTTTTTGTTTCATCCACAACGAGACGAGTCCCATTGGAAGTCGGGCAAGCTACCATTTCTAGCGGTACTCTTCTCGGGTATTTTTTTTTTAAAAAAAAAAAAAAAAAAACAACGAAATTATAATTTAATATTATACATGCGTAATGTGTTCTTATTGTTTCCCTACTTTTGCTCCTTAACGCTGCAAGATATATTTCATGATGAATGCTGTTGATTTTCAAGTTCGCAACCATCTTCTACAAAGAGAAGCTCGAGTCGCTCACCAAAAGCGATCAAAAGAATTTTTAAGCTCACAAGAGAGCGTAATGAAAACACGCCACTCTGCTGACTATTCAAAATACAATAAAATCCGATCCATTGCGATAGCATGTGTAACATCAATGAACGTTGATCTAAACTCTTATCTTTCCAGCATTTTTCCTTTACTATTTCCTTTACCTTCTTTATACTTTCCCCCCAATGGAGTGTTTGTTTTTTGTTGTTTGCATATGTCATGTTAATTCATTTGAATCCACGGAACGTAATGAGGCTTTTCACCAATTGGCCCTTTTTCTACCTCTACCCGTTTACCCCGTATATGTATAGGAGAGCCCCACGGCACCATTTCATCGTTCAAAAATTCAGATCCCTTTAAATTTTCATTCAAACAGTTTCATATGATCACATACAAAATCAGAGATGACACATACCAAGTATTTTAGACACTAGTACGTTAATGACTTTTTTGTTTTTTTGTATGTATGTGCTTGTTTTCTTTTCGCATTGAGTATTGGAGGAGGGGGTGGGGTACAAATGCCACCGCCTATTTATTATCTCTCTTTGAAGTTGTGGTGGCTCTAAAATCCGTTTTGTTTGGCTGGCAATTCCACTATGCCTGTTCGCCACGGATGCGGCGTGCTAGCTGCTGTCCTTAGGCATGATTGGGACCCGTTTGGCGTGGTGGCGCACAAGTTTGTGTCTCTTCGAAAAGACCGCCAAGGTAGGCTTCGCTTGCTTCCTGAAGGGCCATTTCGCAAAGCTTTGGAAGCGCAGTTCGGTCTTGAAGTCTTGAGCAATTTCACAGACCAGCCGCTGGAGTAACTTTGCGTATGAGGAGCTCAGTACTCTTCTGGTAACGGCGAATCTCACGTAGTGCGACGGTACCAGGTCTGTAACGATGAGTTTCTTCAAGCCAGCCGGTAAGCCGGAGCTGATTTTTCGAGCCGCTTTGGGAGCCAACTGCGTGCGAGGAGCCTTTCCTCCGGTAGCCTTACGAGCTGTCTGTTTTTGTAGAGAGCCATTTTCAATATATTCAACTGAATGAACGGAGAAATGCTGACTTTTTCGCATTATCTGCGATCTATTATATCCGCCTCGTTGCCAACGCCTCTTGAGCACGGGTTGTGATTGGCCGACTTAGAGTGGATCGATATGTACCTTCAAGAGTGGCGCTGCAATTGGTCCATTGCGAGATGCAATATTACTATCAACACTGTTTTCAACTGAACCTAGGTTTATTTTTACCTTTTCAGTATAAAGTACTTTTACTAAGGAGTTACTAAGTACTTCCTTTAAAAAGCAAAAAAAAAGCATGCGCCAACAGTTTTATTGGATTCTTGTCGACTATTTTGGACTTAGAAGTAAAAAATTGATGTCAAATGAAAGCTGTGAATTTTTTTCATTGATATAGGGGTAGAAAAAGCGGCAAGATTTGGTAATTTTAAGCGAACAAATGGTAGGGAACTACCCTCTTTGAGATGGTACTTGTCGAGTAGAGTTTCAGACTTTATTTTATTTGGTGTCATCTCACAACATAAATCGAGATAAAAAATTGAAGGAAAAAACCCCCAATCCCTATATCCGTACGTTAAGGGACAACCTTTTGTAATATAAATTGCACATAGGCCATTTGCAAACCACACACTTTACGTAGTTTCCATTTAGCACCACAGTTCATATTATTAAATTGTTTATATCCATGTTGCATGAAAGTTAATACTCATTTCGCACCTTTTAAATTCATGGCTATATTTTATGTATTCCCCGTGCTTTTGGTATTCTCGTGTTTTCTTTTGCCTCTTTTTCTGGTTTTCTGCCTGTTCTTGTATATAGGTCAACTGAAATCGTATATTACATATTACTCATTGCTTGTTAAAAAATTGCCTGTTTTGGTTACATTCTTTTTTTTCATATGAATTATATTGCAAATATTCATCTTTATTTTTTATTGTTTTGCAGCAAGCTTTGCTTCTCGTAATTGTAACGTTGTGATATAGTTCAAACAAATTTTGATTGAGGCATTTCCTGATACTGCACTCGCTTATTTTCTTATGTTACAGTATTAAAACACAGGTTTCATCTAAAATCAGTGTTAATACAAAACTTGTTATTAAGTACTACTACTTATACTCATTTCGTAATAACTTATAACCCGGTGTCATTTCTTTTTGAAGATAGGTGGCTCTGAAAATAGCCGTTTTTATATATGGTTGACTGCAGGTTTAAAGCACCTCACCACCAATGCCGTACAGAGTGCGACCCTGACTTTTCAGGGGCATACCAACTCCATGGCAGTGACGTGTTTCCTCTTAGCGTGCTCGCATTATGTGACAGCATCACGACTGACGTTCGCAAGAAGACTTTCACAACACACGAGTCTCTTCGTAGATAAGACCGGAGATTCGCTTAACGCCCCCACGACGAGCCAGACGCGAATAGCTGGTTCGTAACCTGGATGTTATCAATCACGCAAACTTGCGTTGACAGCTTAGCGCCCCCTTTCCAAGTCCTTTTCCTCCTTCCGCCTTTGCCACGTCCCAGACATTATTACTTTCTCTGTACTCATCGATTGACGATTAACCTTGACCGGCTTGACCGCTATATACCCGCTCTTTTTGCGGACCTCCGAGAAATTTTATACACGTCGAATAGGGCTTTCAGCACTCCTCTCCATAACAATTTCGCTACGCCCTAGTAAGCGCAACGTTAGCGTTACAATTTAATTTAGTACAGAGCGTTTTATGCCGCCCACTTCTCTCAGGTTTTACACGTTGCGATCGCCCGAAACCATCAAAACAAAACAAAAAAAATCAAGTGAAGTAAAACCTATTAATGAATAGACATGGTTATGTTAATATATTGACTTGGGCAAATCTTAAAAGCTGTTATCACACCAATAAATGGGTTCATTTAAAGCGAGATTTTTCTTTCGCATTGACCAAGCAAGGCAGCAGGCACGCATCGAGGTTTTTTTTTTTTTTTTCCTTGCAAGGCGATGGCTA
Organism: Ophioderma brevispina; assembly: GCA_023653785.1. Taxonomy (NCBI): domain Eukaryota; kingdom Metazoa; phylum Echinodermata; class Ophiuroidea; order Amphilepidida; family Ophiodermatidae; genus Ophioderma; species Ophioderma brevispina. The sequence continues at coordinate 6,883 of JAMKCH010048462.1, forward strand.
ACCAATATTACCTCCTTTGTTTGTTTGTGCACAACAAGAAGAGGCAAACAAAGAAAGAAACAGATGGCGACTCCTATTTACAACCATGACAAGTCGAATCCTATTTGTGATGTATATCTGTTACCGACTCTTTTCCCGTTGAATTGTTTTCCTTGCAACCGGGCGGGTGTGATTTTGTTTCTCCTCTATATTGTTTAGCTTCTTCATACTGAAGTTTACACCTCATATTGTCCACTTCCTCTAACGTTTATATCATTAATTTAATCTGGCCTGCGTATTGTTATACACTGCTGAGGCGATGACGTTCATAATATATTTGCTTGATTTTGTCTGTCTGCGTTGCTCTTTACACTGTAATTGAAAGCAACGCAGGCCGTGTATGTATTTTTTGTGTCTATATTGTTTTTCGTGATAACTTGGTCATAATTTACTTTTTAGACTACTTTTTTCTTGCTGTTTTTCGTTTTTCATTTCTTGGGGATAAAATTGGTAACATTGGATCACCTCTTCTTTTTGGAAGATAGGGTGGCTCTGAGAAAGAGCCGTTTGTTACATGCCATGCCCCAAACCTCTTGGAGTAGTGTACTTGGTGACAGCCTTAGTACCTTCGCTCACGGCTTGTTTGGCAAGCTCACCGGGAGGAATCAGACGAACAGCAGCCTGTACCTCGCGGCTACTGAATAAGTTGACCTTTTGTTGTAATGGAACAGCCGGGAAGCTTAGCCGGCAATACGCTCGAAGATATCGTTGACGAAACTGTACATGATGCATGCACTGCTTTGATATACCAGTATCGGTATGCACTTGCTTCAATACCTTGAATCTGATGCAGTAGCTTTCCTTTCGGCGTTTGCGCTTCTTTCCTGCTCCACCTGGCCGGCCCTTGGCCACACCTGCCTTCTTCCATCTGTTTCCTTCCTTTAGGCCCATTGTTCGATGACAGTTCTGAGATACTAACTCAAGTGACGGGGTTAGGCGACCCGTGCAGATATTTATATGACGATTGTATTATGCAAATTATGGATCCTGAGAGAGTAGCGCGGACGGTCAAACATTACCTTCAGCGGTTCTAATCGACCTGTCGTTGATTGTGTGTCCGTTGCGTAAGCATTGTCACTATTCCGGGATCCTAGGAGTGAGGGTTTATAAGCAAATCGCCGCTGATTTAGCAAATCATTCATCATCGTTTTTTTGGTCGTCTATCGTACAAATTCAAAATTACTCATGGGCTGGGACGTGGTAAGGATGGTGAAGGCAGAGCTAAGGCAAGAGCAGATCCCAGAGCGGGCTGCAATTTCCCGTCGGTCGTGTGCATCGTTTCTTGCGTCAAAGGCAATTAATGCCGAGCGCGTTGGTGCCGGTGCCCCTGTATACTTGGCAGACGTCATGGAATATCTGTCGCTGAATTCTGGAGTGGCCGGCGACGCTGCTCGAAGACATAAAGACAGGATCAATCCTCTCACGTGCAACCGCCATCCGAAATGACGAAGAGTTGAACAAACTCCTCAGCGGTGTCGCCATTGCTCAGTTGTTGTACTGCCCAACATCCACGCGGTGCTACTCCCCAAAAATACCGCCAAGGCCAAGTAAGACCATGGCTTTTAACCAAACGGCGCTTTCAGAGCCACCCGAACTTCCAAAAAGAGAGTACGATTGTGTTTACATTCAACTACTACGTAAATCATTAGCAATGTAATCAGGAAAATCAATAAAATCAAAGTAATCATAACATAAAGATTATGGGTTTAAGCATGAAATAGCCAATCAAGAAGATCTTAGAGATTACATTTTACACTTAGTAGGGGGCCAGACAATTTTGACAAGCAGTGTTTTGTACAACAAAGCAACAGCCACGACGCCAGAGTCAATTTCTATCACATTAACAAGTACAAGTGAGTTAACGAAAATTGGGAAACACCCAAGAGGTTTTGAAAGAGAACAAAAAAGAACACAAACATATTTATATACAAACATAGACGGACTATAATGTGGACAGCTCCATTCATAGGCCAGTAATTTATATTTTAAATCGTGTGTCGTGAATTGTTCATTCACTCTTATTTTTTTTTCTTGATTAGTTGATTTCTGCAATCGACTAACGGTTGCAAAGACGCCCTCCTAAGGTATATTGTCTTTTGCTGATATATTAAATCTTTTGCATCCATGCACATTTCATTTCGGATTATTCTCCACTATCTGATGATTACGTACTTTTAATTTAACACATCTAAACCGTATGGGACTATTGTCTCCAAATCTGCATCCTTATTTCGAACTCTCAGTATTCCCTGCTATAATCCACTTTAACCATTTACACCTAATTCCAACGACATTTCAAACATTCATTCACTGTCATTACCTCATCCCATCAACATTATTCATATACAGGTATTGGGCTATAGTAACATCAGATAATATATAAAATGCAAATGTAAGGTGGGGAGGGGGGGGGTTCCTGTGTAGATTGAACACTATACTACCAGACACTCGGGACCTATTCTCATTTTGGAAGATTTTGGTGGCTCGAAAGAGCCGTTTGGTTTTGAAAGCAAATTTCTTCTTCTTCGGGCCGCGTTCCTTTGGCGTCGCGGCTTGTCTTTCGGCGTGGCTGCTGCCGTCTCTTTTGGTTTTTACAGTCTTTTTTGGGCGTCGCTTTCTTGCTGGGCTTCTGACCGCTTCTTAGGTTTCGTAGTTTTCTTGGTTGTTTTCCTTGCGCCTTCTTAGCCTAGCTGCTTCCTTTTTAGCTTTAAACTTTGCGGCCTTCTTTGCCTGGCTGCCTCTCTTTTTTCCTTCTGCTTCTCTGTTACTGACTGCCTTCTTGCGGGCTAATGCCTTTGCCGTTTTTGCCTTTTCTTTCCTCTGCTCTGCGATCCGATGTCTGGTGCCTATTTTGAAGGATCCACTGGCACCCTTCCTGTGACCTGCACCAGGGTTCCCTTGGCTACACCGGACTTGAGAGCGTTTTTGATGTGAGTGTTAAGCTTGTCAACGTCGCACTTGTAGTTTGGCGGCGATATACTTTTGATCGCTGGCAGAGAGAAACCCTCTTTCTCTTTCAAGGCACTCAAACATACTTCGTGTACCATCTTGGACAAGCCGGGTGAGACTCCGCGGCTTGGCAGTCCTCTTCAAAGTTTTCTTCTTAGGAACGCATGCTTACGAACGTCTTCGACGAAAATGCCGTATGAAAACAAATCAGAAATACCCCCGACCGTCAAGCGCGGTTCGGCTTTCAAACTGTTTTTGCGGCACCGGTGTGTTAAATCACCGGCATTCGTCGTAGCTGGTTTTTATTTACATCCCTTTCACAACAAGTTAAGTTGTGCTTCATGGCTTATCCAAAATGACATTTTTCTTTCTTTGGCCAACATGTATTGTTTTCTTTTTCAATCCACAACGATACTATTCACAAGTGGAAGTCGGGCACGCTAACATTTCTAGCGGTACTCTCTACTCGGTATTTTTTTTTTCTGCTGTGACCTGAATAAACCACCACGAATTATAATTTAATATTATAAAATGCGTAATGTGTTCTTAGTTTTTCCTACTTTTTGCTCATTAACGCTGCAAGATTTTTCATGATGATTGCTGTTGATTTTCAAGTTTCCGCAACCATCAAATCTACAAACGAGAAGCTCGAGTTCGCCAAAAGAACATCACACGCATTTTTAAGCTCACAAGAGAGGCGTAATGAAAACGCCAATCGTGCCGACTATACAAAATACCTAAAATCCGATCCATTGCTATAGCATGTGTACCATCATTGAACGGTGATCTAAGCGTCCTTATCTTTCCAGCATTTTCTTTACTTAGTTTATACATTTGCCCCCCAATGTATTGTTTGTTTTTTGTTTTCATAATATGCAGTTAATTCATTTGAATACCAAGGAACGTAATGGGCTTTTCACAATTTGGCCTTTTTCTAAACCCGTTTTAACACCCCGTTAGGTTATAGGAGACACTCACCACGGCACATTTCACATCGTTTCAGTTTAGTTCTTTTATTTTCATTCAGAACATGTTTCATATATCAAATACAAAAGAACTAGATGACACAAAACAAGTATTTTAGACACTATTACGTTAATGACGTTTTGGTGTTTGTCTGTATGTGCTGTTTTCTTTTCGGTCGCATTGTTATTGGAGAGGGGGGGGGGGGTTAACATGACACCGACTATTTTATCTCTCTTTGGAAGTTGTGGTGGCTCTCAAAAAGAGCGTTTGGTTGGCTGGGCAATTCCACATGCCCGTTTCGCCACGGATGTCGGCGTGCTAGCTGATGTTCCTTTAGGCATTATGGTGAACGTTTGGACGTGGATGGCTCACAATTGTGTCTTCGAAAAGACCGAGAAGGTAGGCTTCGCTTGCTACCTGAAGGGCCATTACGGCAGCGCTTTGAAAGCGCAGTTCTGTCTTAAAGTCTTGTGCGTTTTCACGAACCAGCCGCTGGCAGGGTAACTTGCGTATGAGTAGCTCCGTACTCTCTGGTAAACGGCGATCTCACGTAGATCGACGGTACCAGGTTTTTTTCTGTAACGATGAGGTTTCTTTCAAACGCCAAACCGTGTAGCCGGGAGC
>JAMKCH010048463.1:0-12461 GCA_023653785.1 Ophioderma brevispina
AAAATTCCTGGCGAAATCTAATTGATACATGCAGTACGTAGCAGAGAAAAATCAATTCTATGCTTAATGACACATTCAAGTCAACGTACGCGCATTTATAGTATACACTAAAAGCTCAAACATTTTGAGTTCTAATCGAATTGCTTCATTGGTATTGAGTTGAACTTATTGACTTTTGAGCGCCCGTGTTTTGGAAACAAAGGACACAAAATCCTTTGGCACTCTCTATGTCAAAATGATGTCAACTCAAAGGCCAGATTATCTTAGTTCTTTCATGAAAACAGGGAATCGTGCCACATATTTCCTTTTTCTGCCTCCTCGCCCAACAATGACGCTGTCCAAAACTTTTCCTCTGGTGACACGATGGGTTTAATCTACTATAATTACTTTTGCAAATTAGGTTACTTTAATGCATATGGCCCGTTTCACATAATTGCAACTTTTTTTGTTTTGAATTTTCACTTAAAACCTCTAATGATTTTTTACAGGAAGGTGAAACAGTCACTTTTTGTGTTTTTAACTTAGATCTCTACTAGACCTACCTCCGCATGCAAACCAACTTATTTGTGCTTGTATATCAGGAGACGCCCACACAAAAATGGTCAAAATTTGACCGATATGGCGTCAACCAAATACATGCCCTGTTGTTTTCAGCTGCCATATAACTATGTAGAACTTCAATTTTTACTTTTGATTCTTTTAGGGCAACTAGTGACACTTATTACCATTGAAAAAGGTTAGCAGAGTGGCTCAAAATTTTATATGAGCAATAAAATTTGAGTGTTGGACGTGACTTTTTCCGTTCACATTGATCCCATTTTAATCAATTACACTGACACTCCTTAGCTGTGGTGGATATCTGAGGCATTTTATGTATCATTACAGAGACTCCCTCATGATAATGCCACAAACAAAATTCTATAACTGGTCCTGAATTAATTCAGATTGTTATTGAAATCTTGGTCCGCACATTTTCCTCAAGTTTGTCACGTCCAACACTTTTTGGCAGACCCTGTTGCCCTTTATTTTCAAGTTATAAGTTTTGTATTCCTTTCTCTCCGAGAGTGATTTCACTCTACTAGTAAATTGTCTAAAAGTTTTGAAAACCACTGTAAAATGACTTGGCTCCATCAACCTGAAAATTTTTCCGTTCACAACCAGTCACGTCAACACATTTGGTCACGGCCACACACTCGAGTTGTCGTAATCTCAAAAACTAGAGGTCTGCACTTTAATTTATAGTATGTTTTCTAGTTGTTCCATGGTTATTTGAACCGTACCAACTTACTTCGAGGTGTGATCAGTTTTAGTAATTTTCAAAAAATTGCCCCGTTCACATTTTCAATTTGTCACGTCCACTTCAAGCTTCAATCAAGCAACTATGCAATCTAACAGCTTTGGAATATTGGAAGGGCATGAGGACGAAATAAAGCATTCAACTCGGGATTAGTAAGTGTTTCATTTTTAAATATTTGAAGCTTAAAATCAGTTTTTGTTTTTAATAAATGTAAAAAAGATCAGATTTTAATTCACATTTCCGTTCACATGTCACGTCCAACCTTTGGACATAAAGCCTATGTATCTGCTAACTCAAGGGGTGAGATTTGCTTGCACTTCGTTACAATGTTCTCCACCTACAACTAATCAATTCATGAAAAATCCTCTGCTCTTTTACTTTTTTGATTTTAGAATAAAACTTTTTTCATGTCAAGAACTGTTTTGGGGATAAAATAGAAAAAATGTCAAGAAATTTTCCAAAATTCAAGCGTCAATGTTCATATTTCAGTGGTATTGCCTAAGGTGCTTACTTTATATTTATGATGTAGTACAAGTCTAATTCTTTTGGCAATTAATCGAAATTTGCATTAACAACTATTTGCATTTTCAAAATGGCTCAATTTCAACTCTCTGATTAAAAGTAATAAAGGAGAAAAGATTCAGGTGTGCTTTCTATTTTTCCTTAAATTTATAGTCTTCACACCATTAGAACACAAGAACAACTCTTGACCCTAAGTTTGAAAAAATGACCCCCAGGTTGACAAAAAGGTGGCAACTAATGTGACACGCCATATACTGTAAATCGCATCAGGTTTGAGAATTCCCAAATCCAGCAGATAGTGTCCGGCCCCCCTGGTTTAAGTCGTGGTATTTATTCTGTCTACTTTGATGACAGCTGTCATCAAAAAAATTTTTGTTTAAGCCTGTGTTTGCCGTAATCCTCGTTTTACGTTTTAACCAATGACACACTAAAATTAGGATTTCTTGGCCACCATCCCCTGAAGAAATACGATTTAAAAGGGCGCCATTATTAGTTAAATTTTATTTATTATTTTATTTTAAAAATTTATTTATCGATTTATTGATTCCAAGCATTATTTTTAAAATAGCAGCACAACATTATCATAGGTTTATGTTAGAAAACAAGTACATCAAAAAATTTTGCTAAAAACAAAATAAGCCAACAGAATGGGAATTCTTGTTGAATATCGGACTACAACTGAAAACTTCAAATTACACTGGCGAATTCCTGTTAGTTTCCGTCGATTAATAACTCATAGGAGTTATTGTAAGAACGCAAAGGGGGATCAAATGAGTGTCGGTATTTTTTAAACCGTCAGACTATACGTTCAATAGCTGTCAATATTTACATCGGCGTTTTGTCTATCGAGCTTCGCTTCGCGCTCGCTATTGACCTTGGAAGTGCGGATACATTTTTTTATTTTGTGTACAACTATTGAAAATAGACAAGGGTTATTTTCTAACTAAGATTTTTATTACTGCATTATGTTAGTACGTTTTTAGATTTTATTTGGCCGTTTTTAGAATTTTTTTTTTGCCGTTTTAAAATTAAAAACCTGCCTTTTATATGGTACACTAGGGCACATGGTAAACACATGGCTTTGATGCGCATGGTAAATTGTATTGGGGTCAGTTCAATTTTAATTGATTTTCCGTAAACAGTACGTGTTGATCGACGATTGTACGGACTTCTGTCATTTGTAAAGTCACTTTCGCCTTAATATTTTGTTTGTTTGACAATAAAACGAAACGATATTCCATGAGTTCTTTTGAAGAAAAAAATTCATTGGTTGTGATTCTCCGTTTCTTATATCGGTAGGCCAAAGCATTATTTTTTTCTTGACTGTTTTTTCTCTTGACTGAATGTTTCTTGACGCGAATTCACCTCTGATTCGCGTGTGAACATTTGGGCGCGAATCTTTACGCGAATCGATTCGCATTCGGCGTCGAAATTGCAGCCCTGCTACTGGCAGCTACTCCATAGATACCACTGTCTGGATAGTTGACAAATCCATGGCACTATATCTTGATATTATATGCCAACATTTTGTTTTCAAGGGAAAAACAGCATCACCAAAACCCCATGTCCAAGATCTGAATATCTGAGTAGAAGATGTGAAAACATTCTGCCCATGGCCCCTCAGGCTTCTCTGATGTTACACATCCACTGATGTGCATTATTTAGCGGTAGAAAAATAGTACTGGCCTGTAAGTTTAAGCATTTAAGTAGGCACTCCAAGTCTACTCGGAACTAGCTACGTGGCTAATCCTGAGATGGCTACTGGCTGTGTACTTCACATGCTGGATGGAACTTGGAAGAAACTACCCATGTCCTCTGGGTCCTCCCCATCCAGTTTCTTTTGTGAAGTCATCTAATGCCGGAATCTTGCTGAATATTCTTGGTGTTCTCCCTCTTTATTTGGGCTCGGCCTATTGCCTAGACTACCAAGAAGTGACGTGCCAAAGACAAAGTGGGTAGGTACTAAGGGTTGATGGCCTCTACTACTGTTAGACTTGGCCCAGACGGTTTTGTGTGGAGTTTTGTTGGATTAAGGTCAATGGTTGTCTACATTGGCTGAAAGACCTATCATCTTGCAGTATTGTTTCAGAGTTGTCTAGTTCAACAAAACATCCAGTCAAGAAAGGGTAAGCTGGGATAAAGGCTGAATGTCTATAGTATACAGGGAGCCTGATATTGCAACTATTACACTCATGGGATTCACCCAGAGGGTGTTTTGAACCCATCCCATAATACAGTGCAATGTGACAATGCTGTACTGTACTAAACACATGTCAGTACTTTGGGATAACAAGTGTTCAAGAAGTTTAAAGGCACTATCAGTGATTTGATAAATCAGAAAACTAAAAAAATTATCCAAAATCAGTTTCTTGCATGTCTATAACAAGTACAAGTATCCTAACATACCCTGCAAATGATAAGACCAGAAGCAACCTAATAAGGACGAAAACGGATATTTTAGTCATTACTGTCCGTACGGACACTTACCACTACAGGTAGTTGAATGGAGATTCATATCTTTGAACACGACCGTTTTCTTCCTTTTCTGTAAATTCTTTGGTTGGAAAAACTTGGGAATTCTACCGACTTATCCTTCACTTTTAAGCTATTCCTGCAAAATTTTGACTCTTTCGAGAAAATCACTGATAGTGTCTTTAAGAAAAAAGGCATTTCATGATCATGCAAAAAATTCCCAAAGTACATGCACATAGTGGGCTGAAACGAGTGTAAAAGTCAGGGTTTTTATGTGTTAAGAATAGGATTTTTGTGGGCTCACATGACCTTATTGAAGTGATTTTTTTCCAAAACTGGTGCATTGTGGGATTGATTGACTCAATACACCCTCTGATCAATACCGAAATGTCCGGTCAATTATCTTTTGCTGCAATAAATCTACACTCAGCAGTATTGCTGAGTGTGAGGTGTATCCGGCCACCCCCGTTAGCGGGGACAAAACCGGATTTAAAACTTTGGTTTAACTAACTTTGTAGTGTACAGCTGGAGACCAATAACCAAATTTGCACCAATTTAAAGTTTAGGGTAGGATTTTTCAATTTCACCTTCTGAATGTTTAGAGTGATATTATCTAAGAGACATTCAGCGATATGGTAATTATCATAACCTTTTATGCTTTGCCCAGTTTTACAAAGGACCACAACAAAAAACTAAACCCTGTGTTTAAAGGGATTAGCAGTGACATTGCGAGAGAATCTAAAATGTGGAAAGGCATTTGTTTTTAACTTTAAATCAGGGATAAGTGTGCCACAATTCATAAAAATGCTTTAGGTAGAAAAAAACCACAAATAGTGAAAAAAATGAAAAGTATTTGAGGAAGGAAATTTGTACATATCCGTCTCCACAAGTAGGGACATACAGCGATGAAACTCAAAGTATACACGCTAACAGCTGATTGTGGTTTATACGAGCTCAGAATCAACAAAGATCAATCATTTGTGTTTGAGGTCAAACTGTATTGCTTCATGGTGCCCACAATATCGTTTAATAATATGGGATATTCACCCGAGAAAGGCTTTTTGATTTTCACGTCGGGGACAATTTTTGAACGCAGTATATAGATAATTAAAGAATCAGATATAAATAATACGCCTTGTTCTTTAGTACACGGATTTCAAGCCAACCACTTGGTTATGTTTGCATATACATGCCAGTAACAAAAATACAAAAATATGAATTCTTGATGATGTTTTTCGATATGTTTCGAATTAGCAAATCCTTGTTGCTAGTCCCGTTGAAAAGCCGATTAAATTCTAACACTGTTTGAATTTCTCAATTAAAAAAAATTTTTCTCAATATTTTTAGTTCCCAATGGCCACTGTGATAAATTACTTGCCAGTTTTCAATAATGAAATATTGTTACCTCTCATTTGGGTATTGTAACTGTGAGGTAGGCCAGTTGTAATGCAAGAATTAGTTTGTGCAAAATTTAGAGGGTGCCCCTCCCCACAAATCACTGAATGGCACTTTAAAACAAACCTAATCAGAACTAAAACGATTTGCAAAACTTGGTTTAGTTCTATACACAGAAGTTTCTGCCAAAGACTATGATTATTTTCTTATACAAATAAAATTCACCCACGTATGACTGACAATATTCAGTTATACTGTTCATTCATGCAAACAAAATATTGCCAATTATGATACCATAATATTTGTATCACACTACCAGGGGCCCATTTCACAAAGACTTATGATCGATCGTAAGTTTAATTGATCAGCCGTTAACCCCTCGATCAGATAAAGATCTTTGTGAAACGGCCCCTGATATGGAAAAAGGGTGGCAATGATCACCGCTAGTTCTATTAGCTGACCCACAAGTGGGGCACCAGGGCAAACATAATATTTTGCCTACATGACAAACATATAAGATATATTAGTTAATTATTTTTACATAAAAAACTTTTAAAAAAAGGGGGGAGAGGAACTAGTGCTACCTGAGGGACTGTCAACCCCTCAGCTTACTAGGTGGAGTTGAACAGATATTTCGAGATGCATTTAATTGTGTCCCAGCTGTCGTGGGCGTTGCTGCCTCTGGCACCAACGTTGATGAGGTGATGCTTGATTGTCTGCCAACTCCCACAGCAGAAGTGGGTTGGGGGCATTTGCCTAATTTGGCAAAGCATGAATATCAACTACCATCCTGCACTGCCCTGGATGGTTAATTCATCAAACTGGGGTGCAACCTTGACCCCTGACCTGATGTTGACTTTTGACCCTCCCATTGCCAGGAGTAACTTAATTGTCTTGTTACAGGGGACACTGGAGAAGATTCCAGTGCGGGTGGCCTGATTGTACTTGGCTGTGTGTTGTGGAAGAGGAGAGAGGTCAAGTTGTGCCTGTCCTGGTAGTCAAAGGAGATATGGTTCTTTAAAGGTTTTGCTGTTATCTGGAAACGCTGTTGACGTGGATGGACTATCGGAAATCTCCCGCAAGCTGTACAGCAATAAAGAAGTCGAACATTATGTAGATGACATGTCATATTGCTAAGTTTCACAAAAAAAATACAATTGACATTTATTAAAGCACAGAAAGAAAAAAAACAGTACAGAAGAAAACGAGGAGCATCAAGGATGCTGTGGCTACTCCAGAGTGTGGCGTTGAGTTGTGCAATGAGGTGAAACAAACCAATTAAGAGACAATTCCCATATCCTAAACGTCCCTAACTGACATTTTTTTCCCACTTTTTCAAAATCACGGAGGGCCAGTTTTTTTTTTGCGGAAATTGCCCCTAGAGCGAACAAGAAAAATAATGCTACCACCTTTTTGCGGTGATCGGTAGGTTATGTAGTCTTTTCCGAAAGGGATGTTTGGGATATAGGCCTATAGCAGTGAAATTTGTTCATTGTAAGGCCCAAACAAAAAAAATCAAGTTATCCCAGTAGTGAGTCCAAAAAACTAAATGTAAAAGCATTTTTATTTTGAATTAAAAAAAAATTGAAAAGGGCTTCCCAGAAAATTGCTCAAATTGGCTAAACTGTCAAGTCAAGACAGTTGCAAATTATACTGGGATTGTCATTATTAGTTTATAAAACAAAAATATTGGATTTTGATGCCTTGGATATCTTAGAAAATTGAAACATTCTATTCATCTGTTTTTGTCTTAACATGGAAATCTCCTCAGTAAAAAGAAGAAAACCAAAAAACAAAATACAGTAAAATGGCTCCAATTAACTGATGTGGCCTACTACAGGCAAAACTTAAACACCCTGCTGACGCCAATATTCCATCAACCACTGTCTCCACCACCCATCACCCAACACACACCTTGGATCCGGTTTTCATCAATTACATGAACTACCCCCACCCATAACCATCAACTCCATACACCATGGAAATTACGACTTGGTCCTGGTCAACCACTGATTTCAGTAGCATCAAAAGGGGGCAGCAAAACGCTACAGACTAACTAATATAGGTAAAAACCTAATTTTGCAAATTTTGGGTTAAAGGTATTGTGGTATATCAGGGTATTTTAAACAGTAAAATATAGATGACATTGAGGATTAGGAGGGGGTTGTGTATGGCCAGCAGGGAGATAGTAACAGCATGAAATGATTTCGTTACTCTTTAACTGGGTTTTCTCAACTTATTTATACAACTTTGAAGAAAAATGAATTTTCTTACAGTTGACATCTTCCCCAATTTTTCAATTTCCCACAAAACGTGTAGAAGTAAACTACATCCATCTGTGGACCTGATATATATGGTCCGAATGGTCAAGAGGGTTATTAATTTTAAACCCTGATCTTGTTATAAAGCTAAATGCATTTACTAGACGTTCCCCTTCCGGTCGCCACCAATCACACCAAATCAACCATTTAATAAAGGAAAACATTCAACCTGAGTCAACCAAGTATATTCACTGAGCCTGTCAACCAAAGTACTTACAAAATTTTGTCAGTACAGGACTCTCCTGCAACTTTTGGTCTTTTTTTTTTCAATGTGGCCTTTTGGCTTCTTATACTCGATATCTGATATGTGACCCCGTACAATTTTTGACGGAGGTGAAAAAAAGTTCAATGAGGCGCAGGGACTTCTGTTCATCATGTATGTTGAGGATGTCAAGGCCTGTGAAATACACTATTGTGCATGTTCATGAATGAATGAATTGTATTTATTGCAGTAGGTGTGGAGGGGGTTATTAACCGGAGTGTCCTCCAACTAATCCGGTGTGGCACGTGCATTTGAATTCTTCATTTTCCCTCTCCGACTGGTGAATTGAATAGACGTCCAAAACTCCAGGGGAAAAAGTATCAACGCGAATCGATTATATCAACCTGTACCGGGGGGGACCTGATTTGAGGCCCAAAAAATGGAGGTCTCCGAAAACAGGTTGTCAGAAAATGTAAGGAAAAAAAGTGCGATCTCCCTCCATCCCAGACTACTTTTAAGGGTTTTGAAGAAAATTTGGTAGGATGTGGCTTGGACATGAAAAGTAGGGACTCTGGAACTGGTCCTAAAATGGGGTCACTGGAACTGAAAAAAGGGCCTGAAAATGAGGGACTTATAAAGTGGTACAATGACACACTTCCTCAAAATGTGAGAACTCCCCCCCCCCCCAAACTGCAAATTTTTTCCACTTTTCAAAATCACGGACTCGCCCGTTTTTTGTTTGGAAGTTGCCCCGAGATCGAACAAGAAAAATAATGCTACCGACCTTTTTTGCGGTGATTCGCAGGTATGGTAGTCTTTTTTCCGAAAAGGATTTTGGGATATAGGCCGTATAGGCCTGAACTTTGTTCATGTGTAAGGCCAAACAAAAATCAAGTTTTATTATTCCCATAGTAGTCCAAGTACAATGTAAATGCATTTGTTATTTTTAATTAAAAATGAAAAGGGGCTTCCCAGAAATTGCTCAATAATTGCGAAATGGCAATCAAGACAGTTGCAAATCATACTTGATTTGCCAATTATTCGTTTATAAAACCAAAATTTTGATTTGGGATCACTTGGATATCTTATAAAAGTGAAACATTCATCATCTTTTGTTTGTTCTTCACATGCAAATCCCTCATGTAAATAACAGAAAACAAAACAAATAGCCAGAATGGCTCCAAATTACATGCATGTGGCCTACTACACAACCAACTTGAACCCCCTGCTGACGCCCCTGATTTTTCCATCACCCAACTGTCTCCACCACCCATCACCCAACCCATTTGACTCCTTTATTCATCACTTACCTTAGATCCCCCACCCCATCAAGCCATCAACCCATCCCACATTGGAATACATGACTTTGTCCTTGTCAACCACTGATTTCAGTTTCATCAACAAGGTCAGCAAAACGCTACAAGACTAACTATATAGGTTAAACCTAATTTTTGCACAAAAAAAAATCCCGACCGCCCCTCACTGCGCCCCCCTGGCCCTTTATTTTTTAATGTATTTGGTATATCAGGGATTAAACAGTAAAATATAGATGACATTGAGGATTAGGAAGGGCTTGTAGATGGCCCAGGCCAGGGCGATTATTAACAAAATTATTTACAGTACTGCTTTAAAACTGCTGTTTTTTCTTCTCACTTATTACAACTTTGAGAACAATGAATTGTCTTTCCATTTGACAGCTTCCCCAATTTTTCAATTTCAAAATTGTAGAAGTAAAACTACAATCCTCTGTTTTGACCCTATAATATGGTCAGAATGGTCAGAGTTTTAAACCCTGATCTATTTATAACGCTAAAATTGCATTTACATAGACGTTCCCCTTCTGCAGCCACCAACTCACCACCAAATCAACCATTTAATAAAAGAAACTTCCCACCTGGTCAACCAAGTATTATTCACTGAGTCCTGTCAAACCAAAGTGACTTACAAAATTTTGTCAACTGTTACAGGATCTCCTGCAACTTTTTGGTCTTTTTTTTTTCCATTTTGGCTTCTGCTTTCTTTATACCGATTCATCTGAGATGTGACCCCGTACCAGTTTTGCGGAGTGAAAAATTCAATGAGGCGCAGGACTTCTGTTAATCATGTTATTGTGAGGGAATGTCAAGGCCTGAATACACTATTGTGCATTTCCATAAGAATGAAATTGTATTTGTTGGCAGGTGAGTGGGTTTATATAACCACCTGAGGGTCCTCCAAAATAATCCGGTGTGGCACGTGCATTTGAATTCTTACATTTTCCCTCTCCCTCTCCGACGGATGAATAGGTCCAACACTCCAGGGGGACAAACGTATCAACGCGAATCTATTAACCTGTAACGGGGGGGACTGATTTGAGGCCGAAAAAAATGGGGTCTCCGAAACTAGGTTGTCCATAAATTTAAGAAAATAAAACCCTTGCATCATCCTCAATTCCCAGCGACTTGTTGAGGGGTTTTGAAGAAAATTTGTAGAAATGGTGGCTTGGACATGAAAATATGGTCTCTGGAAATGGTCCTAAAAGGGGTCCACTGGCACTTACAAATAGCCTGAAATTTGGGACTTATTTGGTACTTACCACACTTCCTCCCAATGTGAGAACGCCCCCCCCCCCAACCTATTTAATTGTTTTGCTGTCAACCACATTTTGGAAACAGTTTTTTATTTATGTAACCACATTTTTTACCATTAACATTTAATTTCCAATTCACACACACAAGCACATTCACACCTGCACCACACAACCCACACACCACAAATAAACACATACACAATATTTCATAAAATAATGACGTGGCATTCAAAGGAAAAAGAATATTTTTTAGTTTTGTCATAAAAAAACGTTCTAAATTTAAGAGTAACAAACTCCCTGTGTGACAAAATCATACGTTATTGCACTACCTATATATACCTAGTGTAAATACTAGGCATTGCTATTATGAAAGAACTGCAGAGTGTCATGGTCACTCTAGCCAAAACATAAACATCCAGGCCGACACTAAGCCACATGTGGTGTATATCTATTACTTACCGTTTATGTCCAAAAAATGGTTCCCTTTTTCTTTGTACAGACCTTACTAACAATGCGTGCAAAGAGTCGCCAGACACTACAGGAACCAGAGTATTGACTAATGATTTTTAGTCTAACAAGAAATGTGTTACAAGTGTGACAAGTGTAACACATTCTGTGCGTTTCTTGATAGTTATGCCCTGTTTCTTTCGTGTTAATGTATTTCCAAGGGGGTGGAGTGTTTTGGGCCTATAGACCTTTTGCTTCAACTCCTCCATCTAACTGTTTTGTTTTCATACAGTGGAGTAATGGGAAATAAATTTTGATGAACATATTAAGCTATCACCCAGCACTCCTCTTATAGACCCTTATTCTTCGTAAAAAACACACACATTGGGGAATGAAATCTTCTGAACTTTTAGTATTGCCAAATGTAATTTCTAAAATGAGCTGCCAATTTATTTGAGAGTTAGGCCATGCCCATGCCGATTGGATTTGTTATCAAGTATGGTGGCTTTTTTTTTTTATTTATTCCAACCTTTTCCTTGCTTTGTGCCATTTTCATCACTGGAGCGTACTGTAGAAATATTACTCTTAAATCACCATAAAACCGTATTCTGAGTTAAGAAGTTGTGATTGTTAGCTCCTGTGTTAAGAGACGGCTCCATTTGATGTGTCCAAGGTGATTGTGTCGGCCAACCTTTAGTGACCATGCCCTGAATCTGTAATTAGGTGCAAGGATCACCAAAATTAACTTCTAGCTAAGGTGATAGAAATATTTAGCAAATTAGTTGAAACAGAATCCCATCAGTCACATTTTTTTTAATAAATCAAATAGCATGCAATATTTTTCATACAAGACTGATTACTAATATCATACATAAAATGCAATCTTTCACAGCTCGGGTCTAAAACACCTCAGCACTGTCTAACATTTGGTATTTGAAATCACATTTTTTCAATATACCCCAAATGACCCCCCCCCCCCCCCGTTGGCATTTGACCCCCAAATAATGCATAAAGATCATTCTAATTTATTACCGTTATTATCTGCAAAGAAGTATTCAGGTTGTTTACAGAATGACCCCCAAATGACCTCTCTGAATGCCCACATGATCCACTCCTTGAAGATACTTATGAGGGGACTATCCCTTGTTTGGACAAGCCATTCCATCAACTTTCACAATGACCCATAGATAACCTTTGACCCCACATCTCTAAACACCATATGATCCACTCCATTAA
>JAMKCH010048464.1:0-11477 GCA_023653785.1 Ophioderma brevispina
ATGAGTATGTCAAGTCAAAACAAGAAAGGTTGTATTACATGTAGATACAAACTATTAATAAAAGCATGATTTAAATTTGGTTATAGGAAAAAGAAGATATGATCATGAAAACAATACAACTGTACATAGGGTTTCAAGACCTTGAAGAAATGTGCTCAATAGCCGGCCGATCCGTGTTACTTGCATTTTCAGTATGAAGTTTGTAATATATGTCAAAACAGGTTTAGTAGCTATGGGAATTAAATTTCACTTAGTAAAGTTAAGAAATGGCCCCTTGTACACTGTTAAGGTACATATAGGGTTGACATCTTTGCTCAAAATGGTTAACTTCCAGGCCGATTAAATATTGCCTATTGACCATATGTAATACATGGATCACCCTGTTTAATACACATGGATCACCCTATATTACTACTATTTGATCATTAACTTTTCGACAGAACCCATATCCTATGTCTTTTCTTGAAGAAATATAGGATTTAGTACTGAATAAAAGAAGTTAATCTCAAATGACCTTTTGGTCAAAATATATGTGAATTTGACCACCCTGTATGTTCAAAACAGAACAACATTAGAAATCTCCTTTATTATTTTGGGAGGGCTTGTCTGCTTCCAAAATCCACGTATAGTTATTGACCTGCAATTTTTGGAAAAAATGACCAAGGTATATTAAAATGACCAAATATGTAATTTTTCTTAGGTTACACCCTATAGGAATTTTACCCACTCTGATATCTCCCAGATAAAATGGAGAATTGGGCCACTATAGGCCCAATATATACTCAATATCGGACCGGATTGGCTACAGTTATCGTCCAATATATTTGCTCAAGGACCCAAAATTGGACCAATTGGGCCCGGGCCAAGTTGGAAATATTGGGTCAATTATTGGTTAATAGTATTGAAACCATATTGTGGAAATCTTTCAATATTTTTCATTGGCAAAATAAATATATTTTCAAACCTGCTTTATTTAATAATTTAATTAAATAACTTGAGCTAGTCAAATAGTTTATTTTTTTTTATTGAAATTGGGTATTATTAGTAATAATCTTTTGAAATATTGTGTTCTGATCAAACAATCGTCCTGAGAGATTTTAGCCGTATTCTGTTGTTTTTATGGTTTTCTCAACCTGATATTTAGGCAAACAATTAGCTTAAGCCAATATTGGGCCAACGTTATCCCAATAATTGGCTAATATGGCTGTTGGTCGATTGCCAATTATGATGCGCCAATTAGTAACCAGTAAGGGATGCCGATATGAAGCCGATCACATTGCCAATGGAAAAACCATAGTGGCCAATATACTTTAGCCCACGTTCATGCCGATGACACAATGATTACCGATGGGAAACCATTGTTGGGCCAATTATATGCGTGCTATCAGGTGGTCTCTCTTATGTCAACATCTGACATCCTTGTAGTATAAGCTTTCCAAAAATGCTGAAATTATAACAGTTTACATGTAAGGAATAATAGTTGTGTTGAGAGTAATTCATATTGGTGCCTTTTTGTCATTTTTCACTGTGTAACATTTTTTGTACCGTTCATGGAATTTATTGGCCATTTACATTAGCCAACTGCCGAACTTTGGCTATCACACTAGAGGCTTACTCTAAGGATAAAAATACATAATTTTAGTGAGTGCCAAAACCCTTAACTATCACACATATGGCTAATACACTAGGATAACTATGAGTAGATTTCAATTTTCGCAACTACTGAATATTTAAGTCATTTAGAGATATGAAGGTATAAAAGTGCGTATCAAAGGTTAGCGAGTGTGAAGCTGCAATACACAGCATCCGTAAATAGTCATTTTTGCCAGGGCAGGAACACCCGTCCAAGTACCGAAGGGCTACTTCAGACGCGAAAATAGATGTAATACATTGATAATTAGGCGGAGAAATTATCCAATTAAAGGGATACAGAGATGTCCTTAAGTGAATGATGTTTGGAAGGGGGCTCACCCACAATACCAAATTCCAAGGGGGCACCCCAAACAAATTCCAAGGGAGCTACCTTGAGAAATCAACACTCTTCTTACAAAAGTTGGCCAATTAGTTCTTTGAATGTGCATTTTTGAGTGAAAAGACAAGCTAAAATACTAGATGCCTCCATACAAGTACTTATTATAGTAACTTGCCACATTCCCCCCCGCTCCAATTTTCACCAAAAATATTAAAGCCACGGAGTGATTACGTAGACGGAAGAGGAGGATAAATGAAGGAGCCGGGGTTCATTGAAAAACACAGGGCACACCTTAGATTATGTCGAAAGACTGAGTGCCTGTCTCGGAGAGATGCAACCCGTCACGCCTAAACAATGAGTGGTCTGACGTATGACATTACATGGCCATGTTTGATGACGTGGGCATTACCTAAGAGTTTACAAACTCTACGGGCAGACTTATTCATTGAAATAGCAAAACGTTTACAGAACTGCACCTTCTCACCATAATAAAAAGTATAAGTTTAAATGTCTGACCAAAATCACCCGAGTGTGGGGAAGTAGATTGCGGACAGCTTTTCGTTTTACTTCTACACGCTTGCAGGCGTCCAAAGAAGTGTGACCAAAATCTATTGGTACCCAAATGGATGATGAGTGTAGTAGGACAAGGCGCTGGAAAGATATCTACTCAGGCGATTGGACAAACCGGCAACACGCGCTCCACCTAATCCTTCTAGCTACTGAGCCACCGCCCTTCAACTGGGTATTAAACTGGCCAACCCATTCACGATGCTGTCCCCTACGACAGTGGCGTAAATTTCTTTTTGACATTGGGGTGGATGGGGTTGGCTACAATTTTATGAAGAAACGGGGTTTTGCTAAAAGAATACATACTATCACATTTGCGTGCGGAGCGCGCAAAAAATTGCCATTTAGAAGCTAAAATCGTTAAATGTTTGGAATAGAACAAAATGGCTGCGCGAAGCGAGCGAAAATTTTGCATTTTTAAACTATTATGGTAAAATATGAGGTTATTTGTTGGTCAAAAACACATGAACGGGCATCAACATTGCGGAGAGGATATCGTATTACCATCCCCCCTCGCCACAAATTGGGGGATAATCCCCCCCCCCCCCCATCCCCCCCGTGATTACGCCTATGCCTACGACCATTCGGAGGTTTTCCTACAAAGGGGAACCAAAAGGGGAAAAAAGAAATAAAACTATCTTGATTAAAGATGGAGCCTAGAGCATCTTGGAAATTGAACACCCCTTGAGGCCGATATATGATTTGAAGGCAATTTGATCGCCAGCGCCCCATCTGCATGATGCGCTCTTCTGAAATGCCACACATCGCTGCAAAGGTTGCCGCGCCTATCCTGAAGCTGTTGCGAATTGAATTATGGAGACTGTAGGCCTAAATACAAACGCACTTCTTTAGGACACCTCTGAATTGAGGCGCGGTCAAAGGGGTTCAAATCAAAATGCAAAAATAAAGGTCCTGGAACAACTGGCCGAACACTCCAGGTACTTGCAACAAGCTTTGACAGGGCACAATTGAGTTGACTGGAAAGCCTTGAAAGTAAACACTGAGACCTCCCAATTTGATCGCTTTTTTTTTTTTTGGAAAACCTAATAACTTAACTATGCAGCTTGATTTATTTTCCAGAAAGGAAATATCACTGACAGCTAATACCCGCGAGCTGTCAGAGGGACTTGGATTAGCGAACAAAATTCGCTTATTCTCATGAAACCAAAAAGGGCGATTACGAATGCGCGTTAAATCGATCACTCATAATGAGGAAACGCATACATTATTAAGTGAGCTGATCAAACTTTTAGTATTGGAAGATAATGGGCAACCTACTATCCACCCGAGAATCTGTGCGCCTACAGCCTTCCAAAACTTTCCTTAAAGAAAATTATCAGTTTGGGTCTGGCCAATCATTGATCTTATGAACATAGGAAATTGCCAGAAACATATGAGTTTATTGATGATGGGGCGTATTTCAAACTAGACAGATATGCAATAAAGGCGCTAAGGAGATTACGTGGACCTGGAATCTGAACATTTAAATTGAGTTACACGAAATTTACAAAAAGAAACCTAGCAACTACAATAACGCGACTGAGTTTCGCTCTGTTAATGACAAGGCAAAAGTTGTTTGTTTTGGGCTTCATCCTCTAAATGTTTGCCATAGAATTGCGGCACGGGGTCCTGTAGGATGGCACCTGGTGCGATTTCCATAACCGATCATCTGAACGAGATAGCGCGTCAGCCGCAATTAGTTAATTTCCTGAAATATGCCTTGCCATAAATGTCACATTGAATTTTAAACCTGCAGGACAAAAAACCTGACTAATTTCATTTCTCGGGGCCTTAGATGATTGGTTTTATTTGACAATAAAAGTGACAGCTCCTTAATCGGAAAGCAAAATAATACGTTTACATTTAAAAGCTCCCCCCATAACACTAGGGCCACAAGAATAGGGAAAAATTCAAGCCAAGCTTAGAAACCCCTATGACTTCACCGACTCTGTGCCACTTTCCCTGAACCATTTTCCCTCGAAAAAAAAACCCTAAGCCTATCCCCCACTAGAATCAGTAATAACGCAAATCAGAATCAACCATCCACATTTGATCAGGAATGATGGATTTGCCTTATCCGCCCTTAAAAATAACAACCACATTTTTTAGAGACACATTTTGGCTCCTATAGATAAATACAGGTTTAGTGCTGCAGAATGGTGGAACAATTTTTTTTTGTTAAAAGCGTGAAAATTTGGTCAGCAGAGTAACTTTGGAACATGCTGAACAATTCTGGATTAGGTCCAATTCAAATGGCTGCGTTTTCAAAATGGCGGCCATTTCCAAATGGCTTGTCCATATTAGGCATTTTCAATGTATTAATAGATGCAAAGTACTAAGTACAGTACCAAATTCCCCTAATCGATATGAATATGTCTTGATTGGAAGTTGTCAGTGATCTTATTAGTTCCCTTTCTACCTCATAAAGTATTACATAATGTCTTATCTTTCTGTTTCTTTGTGAGCAACAAGCCCCGGGTTCCTACTAACCCACTGCATGTTTCCCTCATGTAAGAACTGCAGAATAGATTATATTAATTTCCTAAGGTAGAGGTGATGGAACATTAACCTAAACATAAAAAATGAAAGCGTTGAAGAAGTCCAATAGCTCTAATACTATAAGCTGAGACATGACCTAGAGTGCTAATGACCCATATCCCTGGATGACCTCCACGGCTCACCGGGTATGTACCTTGGTAATTCTTTGGGCGTTTAAAGGTTTTTGAGAGGGCACAAAAAGTTACTGAAATCGCCTCTGAATTGTGGTTCTCTCCAATACCATTTCAACCGACTAACTGGACCCAAAGTTATCTTCACTCACAAAGAAATAAATTTAAATCTGGGAGGAATGGGCCTGTTCGAAAAATTCACACACTCATCTTTCGCCAAACCCAGTGAAGAAAAACCTGATTCACGTCGCGAAAATGACAAAACCTCGCCAAAAGCTAAGGCTTGGTACTCCGCACAACGGATCCGCACGCGACCAAAAAAGTGTTTTCTAAGTCAAGTCCTTCAAAGAAACTGCGAACAACAGCTCATAAAGCGGTCTTTTTCACGAAGTCCAACCTGCCGGCAGATCCCGTTCTCGCTGCTCTTGAAATGGAAAGAACATACTATTATGTAGTGACGTATAGCCGAAAATTCGTTGACCCTTACTAAGGCCCTCATGAAAGGTTTGCACGGCAGACTTTTAATTAGTCTCGTACGGTAGCCGCCTACAGACCTGCTTCAAAACGACTTCTTAGAAAGTCATACACCCTCCTAAGTGGTTTCTACTAGGAGTACTTTTCCTTTGCGGCACGGTCGAAAAAAATGGTGGTGGGAGGGACCCCGATGTTTAGCATCGTTTTTAATTTCAGGATCTGCTCCTCTGTTTCCAACGCTGACTTACCTAAGCCGACGCTGGTATATGAGGCAGTCATCTCAACATTTTAACATCCTACTGCGAAGCCTCCTATCCTGAACCTAAGTGTTGTACAGAGGACCACCGGCCACATCTTGCCGTGGCCAGTAGAGCTAGCCGCACGAAGTGGCGTTCCTCACATGCATCTTAGCAGTATGTTCAGTAGTGAAACAAGAAACTGAGGCACCAGTAGAAACCAGCGTAATGTCATGGTAGAGACTGGAAAAGAGGCATAGCCATTCAGTTTAATGCCTCTATCACTCTTGTGAAGAGGCTACTAGGTTCGTCACCGCCATACGGTCAGTAATTTCACTCGGTGGGGGCTCCTACATAGCGCTGGAACAAGACCATTTATGGAAGTCGAGCAGCCATTAAGAATGATAAGCCTGAAGGTCGCCCTAAAATAAGGTACTGAATTAGAGCAATTAACGAATTCACTCGCCAAAGACGTGATCCAAGTAGAAAGAGAACGGGGAATGCTGGTCGGATATGACACTATGCGACTTCGGACAGAGGGAACGAATTTAAATATGAAATGAAACAAGTTAAAGGGTTGAAACTTCTGCACTCTCGAGTGATGCATTTATTAAAGTAACATATATCGGATTAAGAGCAAGTAAATATATCAGGTGAGCCCACATAGAAATTTTTCACATACTTTTTCTGTTCTGCGACATTTACGTCAGTGTTGTGGTCGACCTTTTAAATAGCTTTTAATGCTGCGGTAATGGCCATCTTTAAGTGATATGGACCTTTTCACCTTGGTTGTTCTGCACAGAAATAGAGTGTTTTCGTGGAATAGTCTCTACAGGTTGTTCATGTCGCGGACGTTATTTGTAGAAGAAGCACAACAGCGATATGTGTCATAGCTCGGTGGGCGTAGGACCAAACAACCAAACTATATAAACAAATTATGTTGTCCCCATCGGGGGGGGGGGGGGCGGCGGGGGGGGGGGGGGCTAAGGGAAAAAAAACCAAGTGTTAATTTCATAATAAATGATTATTAAAATCATATAACTAAAGTGAGTGATTTTGATATAATTTCAAAATTTTCTTCAAAATGAATAAAATATCCACCTCAACTTCTCTTTCCCAATATCACTGAAGGCTGTGCGAAATTGAATGCTGGAGAAGGTAGGCCTAAATGACAAACGCACTTCTTTAGGACACCGCGAATTGAGCGCGCGTCAAAGGGGTCAAATCAAAATGCAAAAATTAAAGGTTCTGTGACAAACTGCCTAACACTCAGGGTAATGCAACAAAAGCTTTGAAAGGGCAACAATGAGAATGACTGGAAGCCTTTAAAAGTAAACACTGATTACCTCCCAATTTGATGCTTTTTGAAACCTTAAACTTAACTATGCAGCTGAGTTATTTTCCAGAAAGGAAATATCACTGACAGCTAATACCCTCGAGCTGTCAGAAGATTGGATAGCGAACAAAACCTCGCTTATCTCTCATGAAACCAAAAAAGGCGAGTACGAAGGCTTTGCGTAATAGAATCACCTCGTAAGAGGAAATGCATACATTTTAGTAAGTGAGCTGATCAAACATTTTAGTATTGGAATAGTAATGGCAACCTACAATCCACCCTAGAATCTGTCGACCTACAGCCTTCCAAAACTTTCCTGACAAGAAAATGATCGTTTGGTCTGGCCAATCATTGATCTTATGGACATGAATTGCAGAACAACATATGGAAGTTATGATGATGGGGCGTATTTCAAACTAGACAGATATGCAATTAAAGGCGACAATGAGATTACGTGGAACTGGCATCTCTGAACATTTAAATGAGGTTACAACAAATTTAAAAAAATAAACACCTAATTCATTCAATAAGCCGACTTGAGTTCTTCTCTGTTAATGAGAAACGCAAAAGTTTTGGGCTTCATGCTCAAAGTTGCCATTAGACATTGCGGCGGCACCGGGGTTATTTAGGATGGCACCGGGTGCGATCTTCCAGAACCGATCCATCTGAAAAGAGATAGCGCGTCAAGCCGCATTATTTCATTTTCCTGAATATGCCTTGCATAAATGTAACATTGAATGTTAACTCTGCAGGACAAAAAAACTTGACTAATTCATTATCCTCGGGGCATTTAGATGATTGTTTATGACAATTAAAAAGTGACAGCTTATTATCGGAAAGCAAAATAATGGACGTTTACCATTTAAAAGCTCCCCCCATAACAATATGGCATAAGCAATAGGAAAAAATTCAAGCCAAGCAGAGAAATACCCCTTTGGACTTCCGGACTCTGGCCACTTTTCCTGAAAAACCATTTTTCCATCGAACAAAAAAAACCCTCGAAGGGCCGATCCCCCCACTAGCATCAGTAAATAAACGCAAATCAGAATCAACCATCCACATTTGATCAGAATGATCGATTTGCCATTATACTCCCTTAAAAATAACAACCACATTTTAGATCAGATTTTGCTCATTAGATAAAGAAGTTACAATAACCCCCATTCGTTACTTCAGGAGAAAAAGCGACCTGCTTTCGCCAGGTTTTACGAATACCGTGTTATTGGATTACATTCCTCCATTCGCGCACAACATGCAGGAAAAAAACAATACAAGGCAGGTATTACAATATGGGTACGATTTAGAAATAGATTTGCGTTAGATAAAATCACATGAAAATATCGATATCATACCCCATACAACGAATTAAAATTTGGTTCGTCGTTTTATAACGTTATATAGTTTGTGTGTTGTGTTCATTTCGATACACTATATAAATTCTTTGTGTTTTTTGAAATTTTTGAAACATTTGCTTTTGATCGTATATTTCATGGATGGTTGATTACTTTTATTTCATGTATTCTTCAACTTTTGTTTATCGTGTACTTAGGCCAGAATATTTTGTTCAGGATTGTGTTTAAGTTGTCAAATCTAACCGAAACTGATGGATTCTTTGTATCTTTGTGCGTTCTTTATGTATGGAATTTGTGTTTCCCTGTTATTTGCTCTAAGGGGGCTTCAATCATATCATAGTATACATTTATGTAATTAAAGAGTAATTTTTAGTATGCTTTGATTTCTGTCGCGCACGACAAAAAATCAAAGCATGCTTTTTATGGAGCCCAGTGAGTCAAAAAGGCTATGCGCTACAAAGGTTTTTCATGTTGTAATGTAACAAATATTTTTTTTATTTTGGCTTTAGGGTTAGAGTGTTCGTGATTGGATGTTATAAATAAAAAAATGTCTCCTGTAAAAGTTTAAGGGGGCATCTAATGAACTCTTTCCCTCCAGCGACATTTTTAGATTCGGCCACGATTAAAGATAAATTGAAAAATGTGATGTTGAGGGTGGGGAAACCTGTATCTAGCGTAAAGCCGAGATATTTTGTTTGGCCTAATACGTAATAGGGAAAAATGAGACCACGCACCTTCACGCTATACCAGGACAAATACACATTACCGATTAAATCTTGTTCCATATAGAGCCAATAGTCGATCAGTATATTCCCAAATATGAATTCTGCCATAGGCATTTACTGTATATCTGGGTTATGGATAGTATTTAACAGATCCTCATCCATCTGTATTCCATACTCCCTCAGATCGGATTTGGATTCAGATCCACAATTAGGTTTAGTGCCCCTTTAGAACAACGAAATCATGATCATGATACAATATATCAATATGATAAAATATAATATATTACAAGGGCATCCTCAAGTTGCAGGTGCATTTCCGATCCACGGATGGGATGGTTGTGGGGTGTTGTCGGGGTGGTTGGGGAGGGGGTGGTGGCGATCAATATGAACTTATCTCATCATTATAACAAATCATAAGAATGTTTTGTCCATTTATTGCGTTTTAACGTCTCTTAAATTCAACACATTCCTACCAACCTTTGAATCATTATCCGGCTCATCGGTAATTATCTTGGGAATGAGCAACTAAATTCAAAACACTCCATTCGTGCGCAAATATATGGAGCGAAAAAACAATAGGGTGACGTCCGAGATGTGTGTTAATTCGATGGCCTCGATTCGCACCATTCGTTGAAAATAATTGTCCTGGCCTTCGGACCTCGGACAATTATTTTCAACGAATGGTGGCAATCTCCGGCCTTATCCTTTACATAGCCCCATTATTTGCTGGAGTCAAGAATCATAGTTGTACAAAACACCCGTATTTACTGATATCAGGATGGCATAATTGAGATGACCTTTTAATTCATTTTCTCTCGAGAATGGTGCACTAGAATGAGAACAACGCGGAGAACCTGATTTCCTATATTTAGGAAATTATTTCGGAGAATAGTCGATTTTCATGAAACGGTGCATTTCCAGAAATTGTTTGTGTCTTTGGTTAATAAGTCTTTCAACAATGCTTTATTGAACTCAACTTTAATACTTTTGATAGGGGCCGTTGAGCTGCGTTTGGGCATATCTAGTTTTGCCACACAACAGCAAATATAAAAAAATATAAAAAATACTTACAGCTTGAATCTCCAATATAATGTTTCTTGTTTTGAAACACGTGTAGAAATTAATTGTCATGCTGTGGTTTTTTTTGCCTGTATTCTCACTTTTATTTTATCTTTTGGAAATACAAACATAATATCCGTGGAAACCTTGTTTATTACGTTAAACTTCACAAAGCAGTCCTAAGTTTGGTAAAACTTCTACTAAGATATTGATTGTGCAGCGTTATTTCAAGGTAAACATAATGCGGCAGTTGGAAATAGTGTTTTCTTCAGCTCAACAATGACTAATTAAAAAAGTCTAAAAATGTTGAACTTTGTAAAAATGTGACCTTTTTAAGGATTGGTTTACGTTGTCCACATTTCTCAGCAACCAAACAAGCTATTTAAAATATTGATCAAGAGTGGCATAGATCTTATTTTCCGGCCACAAATTATAAACTTTCAATCAGATACATCTTAGTCAATGGGAGATGTGAAAATGGTCAAAATGTTTACTACGTTATTGTGTATTACGTTATCGTTTTTATCTTACGTTGATGCTTTTTAGGTTACATCATCAACTATAATTTGGTACCATAGAATGATATGGTGTCACTTAAATGTAACATCTTAGAATAAATTAGTAAATGTACTTAATATTTGTTTATTATAAAGGCTAATTTTCAGTGCAAATTCAATACTCAGGATAACGTAATAAACTGAAACAAATTGGAGATATTTGCTTTGATTTCAATTAGATACTCAACTTTCAGCTCGGTACAATAAAAATTGTTCCCAGCAAACCATCCTCTACCTCTCTGAAAATGTCGCAGTTGGCATATTTTGGTTGATTTAAAATTTTGATAAGTTTTTTAAATAAAACCCTATTCGTTTGCTGTACAAAATGTTTTTGTGCATTTGCCCCCGCTCGAAAATATGACACAAGAAATAGTGTGTGGAGCATGTCTGCCAAGAGTAGGTAACCACTTTATTTCACCAATGGCTACAACTTTCGCCAAGGCAACTAGAAAATACGTTTAAGCTCGCTTTAGAGATCATAACCTTGTAATTCCTCATCTCAAACATTCCCAGCAATTATTAGAAAATAA
>JAMKCH010048465.1:0-10812 GCA_023653785.1 Ophioderma brevispina
ACCAGTCAGCTATAAACTGGTGTCAATGCCGACTTGAGGAACGAGGCACAAATGCACACGGTAAAGTTGGTGTGTGTGTGAATTTGATTGAAACATTTGAAAAAAGGGCGATGATGAGACTAAAATCATTATAGAAAAATAATATTGAACAACCATGGATTTCTCAGTAAAAACAAAAATACGTCACCCCCAAACTTGAGATGAAAACAGATATAGTTACGTACAGTACAGACATATTGCAATGCATCTGGGGACTGATTCTACACCCTCGGGCTGATTTTTGGGGGGAGTGGAGGACTTCAAATGGGTGTTCCAATTTGAAAAATCTCCCAAAAAGTGCGACAAAAATCACTTTTGTCATGGTTTTTTTTTTTTTCAAAAAGGCGAGAGATTTGGAGAAATCGCAAAAAATACAATAAAATCACTTTTTGGAGTACTTTTAAAATAAAATGTGATATAAGTTATTGTGATTTCTTCTTTGGGATACATTGTTTTTTGGATTCTTTGAAGATCATTTCTTCTGGAGTGGGAATTTTCTTTGGATTTACATTTTCTGTGGGTTTCTTAGGTATTTTCCACACCCCCCCCCGCTCCCGTTGGGGTTGGGGCTACCAATGGGTTGAAAGATAAAAAGAAGGGTTTTCTAAATTAATCTCACCCATATGGAATTACCTAATACTTTATGGCTCATAGTGCTAAAGAGAAGAGATCATCGCAAATACAAATTGTTCACTAGGAAAAATTTTTCAAAAGATCAAAAAATAATGTACGGTACAGAAATTTTCTGTGACATCAATGTCAAGTCACAAATACCCAGTGTCAGCACCGAGACTTTTCCCTTTTTTCTAGGGGAAAAGTGAAAATTTTTTTTGGCAAAAGTGATTTTTTTTTGGGGGGGGGGACTTTTGAGTTTGGTTTTAAAAATTACAATTTTGGTGATTTGGGCCAAAATCAATTGACTTTTGCCCAAAAAATCTGTAATTTTTCTTCTTCTGGTTCTTTTCTGGCCCGGGGGGGGGGGGGGGGGCCTAATACTGGTTGAGTGCAAATTTAAAAGCACGGGCCCTAGCACAACACACGTGTGCATCGATTTTTGGCCCCCTCAAAATGGTAAATTTTGGTATAAATTTTTCTGGCTGAGCCATCTTTGGGGCAAAGACCAATGTCAGCCACTTGGAGCCATTATAAGGGGGTCTTTTTTAGAAATTTATTTATTTCTAGTCTTGAACTAATTCTTTTTAATTGTATTTTAAAACAGTAGCCTGGCAGAAGATGTCTTGTATCACTTCATTATTGTTTTGTATTACCCATATATGGTAGTTTGTGCCGTGAATAAGAACAATTTGGTTGTCGCTTGTCGGCCCCATTTTTGAGCCATTTTAATGGTCTAGATCTGTTGATACTCAATCTTCTTAATTGCATTTACAGCAAGTAGCCTGGCAGATCCGTAGCATGGGGGTCAGTCTCATCTCACCCCCCCCCCCCATTCCACAAAAGGGGCAAAAGGTCCACTTTTTGCCGAATAGTGTTGCCAAATTGCCCAAAATTTATAGAAATTTTGACAAGTAATTCCTCTTTTTGGTGATTAAATGTTCAAAAAGTCCCAAAAGGACACATTTAGAGGTGTTAGGTCCACTTTTCGCCAAAAGGTCCACTTTTTCGCAGTCCCCACCCCCCCAAAATATTCCTGCCGACGCCCGTACACTGCAATACTAAAAGATTTCTTGTATTCACTTCCATTATTGTTTTATAGTGCACCGCAGACCGGTAAGTTGTGTGCTGACATTAGATAACATTATTTCTTGTTTTACTACGTAAAGGCTGACTCAGAGATTTCCCGATGAGCGGCCCTCAATTGTTCAAAAAATCGTGTTTTTGCCATATACATAATGCTTGTCCTATATAATCACTGTGGTTCAATAACGATGCTCAAATCGAATTACTTCATATAGAAAAGCACCACTTTGTTATAAAATTCCGGATCTGAAATTTTGTTATCACGGTATCCTATTGCACTGTTATACTATGTCATAATGTTTACTGGCATGAAACAAAATCCGATTATCTTCACTTTGAATTAGCATTTTAAGGTTACTATCTTTTTCTAGTTTCTATTTCTATTCTCTCACACAAAGATATCAGATTTTGAATCTTCTGAGTCGGCGGGTTTTTTAAGCCTTTTTGAGCCATCTATTTCATAACACCCGACATCCCCAAAAAGTTTCCTAATTTCCTGGGAGGTATTTCTCCAAAAAGCCCAAAAGGTCCGAATGCGTCACTAGTGGTGCGGCCAATGAAGAATGGAATGTAAAATGTCTCACATAGGCAGGCCGTTACTTTGAGAGATGAACACATTAAAGGGGAGACCCTGATTTTAAGTCGATAATTTTCATCTTGTATAAAAGACCACCTGGCCCTTCACCCCAAACCCATCTGTAAGGTTTGCCCGATCTTTCCATCCGTTTTGAAGAGAGAGCTAAAATCATGATTCTGTACTCCCCCATCGAATTACTGTCATGACTGTGTACTCATTGGTCAACACAATGAGAGCATATTTAGCTCATCCCATCCAACCAACATCCTTTAAGCCTCTCAGGTAAATGAAAAAATAGTAGCTTTCGTCTGATACCCAAATTTTGATCACTTCCCGTAAAATCTGGGGTTCCTGAGGACGAGGCTATTACGATCGGACCATGGACCTTTAATATACAAGTGACAACAACAACTCTACCTCAAGTATTTCTTCCATAAGGCCTGAGAGGCGATTTCCTCTTTTCAACTAGTCACCCTGCTTGTTGACCGACCACGCACCCTCCCTTTGGGTCAGGAAAGTCTTCAGCTATCTTCAACCAGGCGGTATGAGTTACAGGTACTGCTTTCGCTTGCTTTGAGTTCTCCCAATATTAATGTTAAATTCACGCTCTGTTCCTCATGATCAGTTTTTGAGAGCCCTTTCTTTCCCTATTTCATGTGGGTTGTTAACTTTATGGTTCATAACCTCGCTGCTGTCAAGACGCCGGGTGTGTTCAAATTCATCTACTCACTGGAAGCGTAAATCCAGTTTCATCACACTCCACTGGGTCAAATTCCAACCAACACCCTCACACATCCAAAATCTACTGCTTTCACCTTCAAGTTTTTTCTCCATAAAACATGACAAAATCTACCATACCCTCCGCACCTAGTTCATGTACTGAAAGCTGCAGGTCAGGCTTCTTGCCAGCACACCCTGCAATGATCCCTGTGGGGAGGGACACCATGCATTACACTCCAAAAGTTCTCTCTATTACTGTTGTCTTGGAAAGTATCGGTTTCTAGCTCCAAGCTTTGAACAGTGGCATCCTGCCATGCTACAAGCCTACGATTGTTCACTCCACATGCTAGAAAGCCTATCCCAGTGAAATGTTTAAATATAGAACACCATCATGGTCCCGGTTATTACAGCTTTTTCACAGCTCCCTGATTCCAACAACAAGATATTTTCTGCTTGGAATATTCCCGACCAAAGTACATACAGTTGCTCGTGAGAATTATGTTGACTGGTACACAAAATATACTTCTATATCTAACCCACATTCCAGTGAATAGTATCCATTTGTGTATACCATTTTAGCTTGCATCTGTTTCACGATTATATTTCACCTTTTACAAAAAACCTACTAAACTTAATTGTAACTCTAAATTAACCACTTTCTAGTCTACACACGCATATCGTCGTAATAGTTACCCTGTATATTTCACACCTATCACTCCAAAGAAAAAAACCTGAAAATGACCACCTCCCAAAATATTAATCTTTATAACTGATTTCATTGCCCCGTACCAAAACTCTTGAACTGAATATTTTTTGATGCCCAACTTTCCACAAAATACACTCTCCCAAGCTGGTTTTCACCATTTGTAAGATAGGAATCTTTAATCCTTTGCTCCCTTCCTTCTTTTGGAGTAATTCCAACTAATCACGCTATTCAGACAATTTGACAATGAAAGGAAACATTTGTTACCATTACAAACGAAATTTTACAATCCCAAAATTTGTAATGTTTACACTTTGACCCCGCACTAGAGTCTATGCCACACCTACCCAGGTTCATGGTTCAAGAATCGATAAATAAAGCCCAGGGCCGAAAAGTCCATGAGTAATGGCGTGATTTGGAAAGTTTGAACGACCTTATCTGGTAGCACGGAAGTTGTAAATAAATAGACCCCTGTTTATACCTGCAAACTTATAACATATTATATAATATTTTATGATCTATTTTATATGGTTCTTTCATTAAATGGTAAATATCTTTTATTATCTTTTGCCAAAGCTTCTGATTTATTTCACATTTTTTAAGATTAATAATAATTAAATCATCTCGTTGGAATAACACTGAATCTGCATTTGCAATTGACTGATTGCCCAAGGGAGGGGCCACTTGTATTCAAAGGTGGATATATGTGTGAACATGCACTTACAAATTGGCAACCCTAATCAGTAATTTCCTCCGATTAAAAAACCAAGTATTTTTTCCTTTTTTTGCTACCCAAGCTCAAGCAATGGTTCATGGGCCATGGTCCGATCACCTAATAGCCTTGTCCCCGACAATTTGTATCTGAACAAGCTACTATTTTTCCTCATTTACCGTATTGTTTTTTCCTAATAAACCCCCGGGGTGGTGCATTTTTCCAAAAGGGGTTGTCTATTCTTCAAAGAGGGAAAGTCAAGATCCGCCCCAAAAATCACCTTCCCAGTTGTGGTTGATCCTCTCTTGTGTAGCTCTGTGTCCATCCTCTCTTTGTGTATCTATTGTGCCAGTTACCATTAGGGACGGATCATAAGCAAAGCATTGATGAAACCGATTATGAATACGTATTAGACTCCCGGCCATTAAAGCTGTGTATTTATGCAAGCTTAACTCATTTTGTTGAATTGTTTTATCATAAAAAATTGTAGTGGGTGTTTATTAGCGCAGGGGCATGTTAGAACACCACGTACCTAGATTTAGTTTGGGGCTACAGTCCCCAGGTTGGGCCCATTGGCCATTTTTTTGTGGCATTTTAAAAATTTTCTGTTGGAAAAGTAGGAGAGAAAATGAGTCTAAGGGATAGCACCATGGTATTTTCAAAGGGGTGCGAGGCGTGGCAAGCACACAAGTACTGAATCATAATTGGCGCGCTGCCGCAGGGCGCTCCGTTCTCCCCAGAAGTTGAAATTGGAACATTTTGGGGAAGATGCCGCATGAAAAAAGCATTTTTTTAAAAAATGCGAATGCAAAATATTATTGCATTTTTGAGGCACTTTTTTTCACTTTTTTCGGCAGAATTTTTCATTTTTTTTTTCTGAAATTAAAAAAAAAATCTTCAATGATAAAAACCTCAAAAAGGAAAATGCACTAATAACACATTTTACACAAAATGGTGGCACTGTCTCGAGACAAACTTTTTTCTCTGGCCTAATACGTTTGGCAATTTCTTCAACTTTCATCTTCCTTCCCTCTTTTCTTCCATTTTTGGTGTGTGTGTTGGCAAATGAAGGGGCATTATACTTCCTTGCAAATTTTAAAACTTCTTCTCCCTCCCTCTTTTCCATTTACTCTTTTTGCAATGAATACGGGTCACCCTTAGACCAGTGTTGGCCTAGAAATTTTACCGGCCCGGGAAATTGAAAGGCAATTGGCCTATTCAGCAAAAAAACACCTTCTACGTCCATTTAGTTGCTATCCGTCCATTTTAGGACTCACGCCGCCCCAAATGGCCCAATGAGCAGTCATCAGGAAATTTCTGAGCAAGCCTAATGGCCGTCCCGACTCTGTCATTATACAGTCAACTTTGGACTCATGTTTGCTAAAGACCAAAGCTTGTTTGGGGGTCGCCCTCACCTAATAATTTGGAATGGGGTCCCAGGCAAGAAAAAAGGGTGGACCCGGCACTACTGCTCACATAAGTTCAACCCTATCAATTGCACTCAATCGAGTCGGAATACCAAGTCCCGAGTTGTCCATGCGTCCAGAACATCATCTTGGAACTTGCATGTTATCTTTGAAAGGCCTTCTGGTTCCAGCACCATCGATAAAGGGGTGATGTTACAAATAAGAAAGCAAGAATTCCTCATTGATTTAAAACACACACAAAACAATTTACTAATATTATGTAGGCTACAATAAATCTACACACCTTCTCCTCCACATTTTCAAAGAATCTGAACTAGTGCAGATGACTCACAAAAAAACAAGATCTTTCTCGAACCGGCGTTCTTGCCCCAAATTGCGATCAGGAATGTGGTAACTAAATTAACCACAAATTACCAAACTTGCAAAAAGGACCAATTTGATCCAATTTGATGTTTGATTTGTGATTTTTGGGCAAGAGTTCTATATGTACCCTTGAAAAGGGACATGTAACATTTTTTTTTTGGCTTAGGGTTAGGGGTTTGTTAGTGTAGCCCATAAATAAATTTGTTCTGAGACTTTTAAAGGGGGTAATGGAACTCTTTCCTATTTTTAGAATGGAGCAAACTAATTGGAAACTTTAACCAAAAAGAACCAATTTCAACCCAAATTGACACTGACCATGACCCTTTACCCCTCAACCTCCTTAGGTCACTCGTCTCCATACCTCCAACCACTGATCATTACCAAGCTGTGGTTTGAAATGAAGCAATCGGGAACCTTTAACCAAACTTATAAAACTTAAACTATAGTCCATGTCTCTACCTCGTGCAGTGAGTCATAACATTTATGCCCGCGTCAAGAAATGGCGTCTTTGTGAACGTGCAAAAGTGCGTTCACTTCAAAATCTCGCACTGACGTCAGGCGCGTAGCCAGACCTGTGGTTCTGAGGGGGCAATTTCGCGGTGGGTGCAACAAAGTCCCAATCCAAGCAAAAAATTTCCCGGGAACAGGGCAAAAGAATCAGAAAAAGGGCTGATTAACATAAACGCAGTGTTTTATTTCCGATTTCACCTCAAAAAATTTGTCAGAGGGGCCAACTCTGCAGCCTATACCCCACCTGGCTATGACATGATGAGTAATTGCCCAGAGGTAGAGAACAGACTATGGAGTCAAGACCACAATGCCACCACTTCTCTCCTTTGTTTTGGGGACAATTTCACCTCAGTAGGGGCAGTGATCCCACAAAAATCCCAATTCTTTAACACAAAAACAGTGACTTTTTTGCCCCAAGAGTTAGTACTTAGGACTTTTTAAACATGATATGAAATGTCTGTTGTCTAACTTTAAGACACTTTTATCTTAAGTATGACATGAGTTTTGTACAGTACAGTATAGGCACATTACAATGCATTATGGGATTGATTCCAAAAGCCTCTGGTTTTGCTCTGAGCACGATCAGAGGCAAGACAAACAAACAAACAAGTTAGTTAAACCAAAGTTTTAAATCCGGATTTACAGTCCCGCTACGGGGGTGGCCGGAGTCACCTCACCACTCAGCACTGTGTGTGAGGATTTGTTGGAGCAAAAAGATAATGACCAGATGCCCTTCCTGACGCCAAGCCAACAGTTTTTGGCCGAGTGGGCCTAGCCTTTGGGCAAACCATTGCCACCATGACGACCGGCAGCATGTGCGGATGGCACCATTAGCTGTCCAGAGATGATGCCTTGTAGGTAGATCTTCTTTTCATTTCCAGGGTAACAAGAAAAAATCATTTGATTTGATTACTAAATGTACTTGGTCCGTCCAGCAAGAGCAGAAGGAAAACATGCATCCATCATAAGCACGCAGAAGAAGTCCAAAATTCGATGGCTCCATATGACTAAAGAATTACAAGGAAATAATCGGAGAATTAGAAGTCAAAATTTCATCTTTTATGGTATTTTTACCACCTAGAAAACAATTGATTGTTTAAGTCTAAAAATACCAGACATTGAAGTAGACTAAATCTCATTTAAGTTTCCATCTTGATTGATTGAGCTTGGCCTCAAATACACAATCTGTAAATTACACCCAAAAGATATTCATCCAGTTTTCATGAATCTAAAATGTGATGTTACATGTGTAAGAATAATTAGTCGACCAAATTGAGGCACTTTTTCGCTCCTAACATCCAGATAACCAGTGCGATGTCCCCCGTGGCAGATTTAAGAGTCAGCACTGGTCAGCAGCTGCTGACAGGGCCCCCTAAAATTTGCTCTCAGGGCCCCCTCAGACCCCCTAGTCACACTAAAATAAGATTCATACTGCCTCTACTCACAACACTAAAAGGTCCCCACCTAAAGCTGCTGACAGGACCCTTTTCCTTAAATCCGCCACTGCGATGTCAGACGTCTTTTTCTGGGGGAAACAGAAAGTGAAAAATTGGGGGGGGGGGCAAAGGGGATATTTTGGAGGAAGGAAAGCATAAAAAAATTTGAGACAATTTTGGCCCAAAATCGCTGATTTTGTCAAAATGCATGAAATTTTTCTTCTGCTTGCAATGAACTACATAACTATGACAAATAAGGTCTTGGCAAAAAGACATGAGCAACATGTGGTTTTGACACGAGCCAGTCTGACATTCCGATAACAAAATGTCAGGCTATTGTTGAACCTGCATGCCAAAATAGCTCCGTTAGGTCAAAGGGCAACTAGGAACACATAGCCAGACAGACTCATTTTAGTAGATGGAGTAAAAAACAAATGTTACTGGAAAAGATGTTCTATGAAAACAGGGTATATTTGTAATTCTAAGTTATTAGTTTAATCAGCGTTTCTGACAAATTGATCCATTTTATATTTTGATTAATGCCAGAATGGAAATATTGGGTTTGACTGGGGAAAGGCAAATACCCTATCAGGTGGGTCTGCACCTTTCTATCTTCAGAAGATAGCACAAATAGCATATCTAAGCAATGCTGACTTCAATTGGGAACTCCCTCAATCACTAAAGAAAAGTCTGGGATGATTAAAGTGCTTGTTCCAATCGTTTTTAGGACCCCCCCCCCCCCCCCGATTTAAAATTAATCAGTATTAAATCATATCAAATTATTTCATCTCACCATTCAAAGATAATTACAAACTTATACAATATATTATGCACGATAGCATAATGGCGAATTGAGATAGGACACTTGTAAACCCGGAAAGTAGTATCAATTTGAATCAGATGAAAGCCAATATTGTCTCATTGTCGTCTGAAATTTAAGCTGTAAAAATCCATTTCTTTCTCAAGATACAGATAAAAAAAAACTACCATTGTAATGGTAACCATCAATTATTAGCACGGTAGTGAATAGGTGTTGCACTATGCATTATCGCATCTACATAAAAAGTGCAAGTTGTTTCTCACAGTACTACTTGCTTGTCAGAGTTGCACACGTGTTGACTTCATATCACGTCTACGGCAAAAATCAGAAACAAGAAACTTTAAGACAAGTTGGTGGGGAGGGCTTAAAGGTGCATTTCGTATTCCTAGCACCTTCTGTTTTATTTATGGTTCACTAGATCTTCGTTGAGAAAAGTTTATTAGTAAAATTTCAATTGATACCGACCTTGCGGCCTTGATGTTACATGAGCAAAATGCTGGACAGTTCCCATAGACTACTGTGCCTATAATTTTCTGTTTACAAAAAAAAGAAAATACAAATTGTGAACTTCTTACAGATAGGATCGAATTTGCCCCCAATAAGATTGGGTACACGAATTACGAAAGCTAATGGTTCAGATGATATAAAATCTCGATTCTTTTTTGGGTGGTAAATCGGGGGGGGGGAAGAGGCTGGGATGGCGAACTTAGATTTGAGGTAATTTTTCATGTTTTGACTAAATCTGAAAAAACTGCCAAAAAATCACAATAATATACGGTTACACATCATATATGGGAACGTTCATTTTCAACCAAACTGAGCATGAATCTCCAGAGCTTTTTTTAGGATGAGAAGTGAAATAAATTATATTAAAAATTTTTTACTTTTTTTATTATTTTTATGGGAATTTTTTTAATGCTTAACAACAAGTGCCTAAGGTGTTTTCACTCAGTTGGTGCCTAAGGGGAGGGGAGGTTCCATGGAAAACCATAAGGGAAACCCTTTCCCAATGGAATTTTCAAATGAAACTCATAACCCTTTGAGGGGGCATAAGACAAGGCAAAGGTGCAAATAAATGAGTTCCGGTTTATTGTCTGGAAATTAGGGGCAATCATTGTTTTCGAAATGCGCCAAACGCCTCAAAAAGTAACATGTTGTTTGGTGACCTGCTTCCCACAGCATACACATTGCAAATCATTTTGATGTTTATAATGGGCTCTAGAAGGACCAATTACCTAATTTAACCCAAACATTACCATTTTGTACATTCTTGTATTTTTGTGGGTGCAGTCGTAGTTGCCCATAGGTTTCTACAGCATATGGCGCGCAGTCGCCGAATGATGGAATCGATGCTTAAGGACAAAGATTAGATATTTGTTCTGATTATGTCATTAATTTGTTTCATGATATGAACATACATAAGCAGAAAAATATTTTGGCAACAGGGTTTGTAATTTTATTTTTAATCACACTCCCGTGGGTGCCTAAGGGGGATCATAGGGACCCCAAGCTAAATTATCTCATAAAGCAGGCAGAAGAATTTTAGTATTTTTTTTATGAAAGAAAGAAGCGCATCGATAAGTTACACAATTACCAAAAATATGAGTTCGAAAAAATTTTTCATGACCTGAGAAATCGACGAAAAAACAAATCTTGGGTTTACTATGGACTCCCCCTTAGGCACTTAAGTGTTAAAGGCTGACTCAGAGCTTTGAAATATAACGTTTTCAAGTGATAAGTACAAATAGTAACTAGAACTATAAGGAGTCAACCAAAATGCTCAATTTCAGAGTTTGAGATGAATCAG
>JAMKCH010048466.1:0-24302 GCA_023653785.1 Ophioderma brevispina
CTAACAACAATAGTGATTTGGGGCCTTTGCACTAGATCAGAAGTTCCCTTGAAAAAGGGAAGTATGGGTAACCTGTAAGCTTGTGTCCCATGCCTTGTGATTTCTACTTCAAAATAATACCAGATGTTCAGAAAAAAACAGAACTGAATGTCTTTTGTTTCACTTTAAAGGTTGATCATTATGATTGAATTTGCCTTGCAGTAGTATTTATTAAATATAGTTGTTTACAAAACTCAATTTGTTGTTTCATTTTCACAAATGGGGTGCACTCAAAATGGATAAATGCCTTTTGTAAGGACTCGTCTGTTTAAGGTGCCACTATAATAGCCTATTCTTTAAGTGACATTTTTTTGTTTTTCTCTTTATCTTATTACTAAGCCACACCCTGCCTGTTAATTTTTCGAACTAAAAGAGCATTTTTTTTACAGTTCACTTCTTTTTTCTCGGTACTTGAAGAGTTAGTAATTAGTGGGGGGAGGAGATTAAAAGATCTTAATGTGAGTGTGCAAATCCGGTAAAATTGTGAATTTTGGTAACAACAAGTACTTTATACATTGGTATTAATCAAAAAAAGTGAGGAAAGCACTTGCCACCCACCTCATTGTTGTCCCCCAGCTTGGATTCAAGAGTTCACAGGGGTCAAATTTTAAAAGTTTCCGATTGGTGTTGAACAGCACACCATGATTCTTGTCTGGTTTTACAAGGATTCCAAAAGGTATAGTTTATAACTACCTGTGACTTATAGTTTCAGATTATGGGTTTAAAACTGTAAAAAAAATGTAAAAAAAAAAAAAGGCATTTTGGTGTTACAAGGGGTAAAAATAAAGTTGCTCTCCAATTTTTATTGGTAAAATGTGTTTTATATGTGGTTTGGTTTATCTCATAGAATGAAAATATATGATAGGTTTGACTATCTTAGTGTCTGGTTATTAACCAAAATTGGACGAATAAAGTCACAGCTATTGGCAGCTATTGGATTCTAATTGACCTGTGGACCATATAATTTGTTGGATAACTTGAAAACTGCATACAGATAAGGGCAAACTATTCCTTATTTCAACCCTAATTAAGCTAGGGAACAAATTTGCACCACATATTAACGGAACAAAGCAACTTTTAAACTTTGACCCATGTACAACACCCAAATTGCCCTTTTTCAACCATTTATTACGTTTTTATAACCCCCATAACTCCGGACCTATAGCATAGATAGTGTAAACTATACCGTTTTGGAATCCGTGTCCAGACAAACAACATGGTGGGGGTGCTTTTTAACACATTCAGAACATTGAAATGTTTGACCCCTGTATAACCTTGAAACCCAATCTGGGCCATGAAGGGGGGGGGGTGGCAAGGTGCTTCCGTCAATTTATGGCTTATCAATGCCTAAAGTTCTTGCGTGGTGGCAAAAATTACAAAGCACCGTGGTGCTTTGTATGTTACTAAGGGCGGGCTATTAACATCTACCTGACGTAGACTCAATATAAATTGCATTCTCTCTGGGGATTCAGAACCGCCAATATACCCCAAATAATACCCTACACCAAAAGGGTGTGGTTCCTCCCCCGTGATGACATATTACCCATCATGCACCACGCCATCCCCTCCCTCGACCCTTCTCATCAGACTCTACCATAAAGGCGAAGTTCGCTCATGGGGCCTGGGATGGGAGGGAGTCTACGTCAGGTAGTATTAGCCCGCCCTAGTAACATACAAGCACCAAGGTGCTTTTCGTAGTTACTTGCGGGCTTAATACTTTACTCTGACGTAGACTCAATATAAATTGCATATCAACGTCAGACTAGCGTCGAAGCAAGGACGGAGGTGAGCGAACGCAGAGCCTCGAAAAAGGGGGGGAACCACAAATACAAAATGCGACAAACAAGAAAAAACTTGTTCTAAATAGGCTATGCAAAGTCAACCAAACTTGAGCCTTAAATTGAAGCGAAAAAAAAAATTGTAAAATTTTCTTGGCGACAGCCGTAATAAACAGTGAGCCAATAGCGCTTTGGCTACTGGTGTAAAACGCGTATTATATAAATACATAATTAAAAACAATTTTATCTTTTTTGGATTTTTTAGAAAAAAACCTTAAACAGCGGTGAAGCAACTTAAAGGACTCCTTAACGCAATTATCGTGATTTGCGACGCCGCACCAAGACCGCATTAGCGAAGGCGGACTGCCTCAGGACAAGGACTCAAGTCTTTCAGATGATTTCATGTCTTTAATGAATGTGTTTTGGGAACGCCAAGACATTGTGTTTACTATATCCTTAATCGCCAAAAACCCGAGAGAAAAGAGACAGAAAAAGCCCAAGAGGAAGATATTGCTCGAGTAGAGGTGCAGTAGGAGTGTCTTACCGAGTTATCGAACCGGATTTCGTTATTGCTCAACCAACCAACCTGCAATAGTACTCTTTGCGGCTGGGCGGAAAAAGGTTTGATCGAAGTAACAAATAAATGTTGGATTCCACCTCTATACGGGGATGTTATGTGTAAATAGACAGTTAAGAGGAGGCTAGCGGAGCACGGGCATCCCAAGCGCTGATTGCTATGTTGTCGCGTCCAAGGGGCGAGAGTCCCCGAGGGAAGACAAGATAGAAAGACAGACGAGGGAGCAACCAAGACAAAAGGGCGACCCATGATTGGAAGACAGACAGAAAAGAAGGAAACGGAGAAATAAAGGAAGGGAATTAGTAGAAGGAAACCGGGAAGGGGAAAATAAAAGCGGAACACCAGAACGACCCCTCCTAAACACCATATGTTCACCAATGGCTTAAGACCTGAAAGAGCTGAATAATTGCGAACGGAACGCACATAGCAATTTTTATGTCTGATATTTTTATTCCTGTCAGTAAACGCATATTGTCGGACAGTGAGAATTCATTTGGAGGGGGGGATGTGTTAGGATAAAAACTAAAAGTAGTATATTAACAGCTGAAATGCTCAACTTTGTTCAACAGCATGCGCTGCTTTTTAACATTTTAACCTATGAACATTTTGGTATCGACTATGTAAGGCTCAAAACAGATTCAATTGAATAGATTGTCGTAAAGTTGGAGACACTCTCTCGATTGCCTTTGTTTGGCCGTTTAATCAAAGAACGGATTAACTTTCACGAAACATCGGAGGCTGGGTTTGAAGAGGAGGATTAGGCCACGTAAATATTGTATAGTTTGTTATAGTGTGACCAAAACTCTAAGCCACTTTTTAAATGATTGGACAAAATTTGTCAAAATATTATTTCTGGAACAAGATGAATAAATTGAAAGTATAGATTTTCTAGTATTCTTTATTGAGTAAAAAAAGAAGAACTTTCACTTTGGAGTAATTAATAACTTCTTCATTCGTTTTTCTCATGTTGAATGCTTCAGAGTGTGTTCAAGTTTGGTTGTTGGAATTTTAGGGAAAGACTTCCATATGGTACCCCCATCGTATATATTTACATGATACAAAATTTATTTTAATTTTGGCCTTGTGAATCAAAAACGGAAAAACAGCTAAAATAATAAATTTTATGTTATTATGTTATTGCATTCAGTTGCATTTGCTTTGTAAATTTTCTGCGGGAAAAGGACATTTTTAATTATGGCCTTAATTTATCGGTTATCGTGACAGCGAATCTATTGTTGTGAATTGGGGTAAGTTGGAGGGTAAATAATACAGACTTTCAGAATGACTGTAATCGTCGACCACCGCCCCAAAAACTTTAATGAATGACAGGATAAAAATCCACTATAGAAAGGTGTCTTAATAGAAAAGATCTCGCAAAGAAAAGAAGAAGACGTGTAGCGGTTCAAAAGGCCTTCATATGCAGTTACAAGAAATATGGGAAGATCCCAAGAAGGCATCACCTCTCTTAGGACGTGAAATGTTCATGCTCAATAAGAAAGTGAACATAACTGACCTTATCTTGATAGACGGAAGCCGAGCCATTCCTGAAAACCCCGATGGACAGACGGGATGGCCACTTATAACCTCGTACAGTGGAAACCTCATGACCTAAGTCAAATCTAGACTTAAGAAACTCCGCAATCTCCGTCACAGTGAGCCTTGGTAGAGAAGAGAAACTTCTCGCTGAAGACACCAACTGACGTAAGGTTTGAGACGCGCAGAAGGAAATTCTGAGAGTGGACCGTCTACGTACTCTTGCGGCCAAATCCGCAACTTCCTCAGAAAAGCCATCCGTTTGGAGCTTGTCCCTTGATAATGTCCAACAGTCAGCGAGGATGTCCAGTTGTGATGTGAACGAGCTTTCGACCCCTGGGCATGCGAAGGAGATCTTGGACCAGGGAAGAATTAATGGAACCTCCACTAATAGCGCAGGAGGACTCTGAAACCAGGGCTGGCGATGGCCAGAACGGGCGCTATTAGAGAAACAAGACAATCTTCTGCAAGTATTTTTTTTTTTTTTTTTTTTTTTTTTTTTATGAGAACCTTTGGATGCGAATTAGAGAAAATTGGCGGAAAACAGCGTAGGCTGGACCTCCCTTAACGAGATCGACAGACATTTTTTGCTAAAGCCCTTGCAGTCCCATAGGCGGGAGAATGCTGAGGAGCAATAGACGGAAGTTGATGGTGAGGCGAGAGCGAAAGAGATCGATGTCGGATACCACGCCCTCTCGAAGATCCTATGAACCACAATTCTGGACACGGGACCATTCTGTTGGATTGACTTGATGATGGACATCCCCCTGGACAGATGCTGCTAGGGGATCCCCGGGGATATGGACTGCAGATAAGCAGATCTGATGATCCAGACACCAAAGAAGAAGCTT
Source organism: Ophioderma brevispina (assembly GCA_023653785.1). Classification (NCBI taxonomy): domain Eukaryota; kingdom Metazoa; phylum Echinodermata; class Ophiuroidea; order Amphilepidida; family Ophiodermatidae; genus Ophioderma; species Ophioderma brevispina. Next base: position 4,779 of record JAMKCH010048466.1, read on the forward strand.
CCTTGTATGAAGACACGAGTGGAGACTTCGTCCCCCCTGACGATTTATGTAAGTACGACAGTTGAAATTGTCTGACCTGAATCAGAACATGTTTGTTCGAAACCGACTCACAAACTTCTGGAGGGTTCTGAACACAGCCCACAGCTCTAGAAGATTGATGTGAGCGACTGCCTCCTGAGGGGACCATCGTCCACTCGCGCGGGGATCCAGGAGATGACCCCCCCCCCCCACCCTTAGCTTGGACGCGTCCGTGGAGATGGTCAGCTGATGGGAAGGAGTCGGAAGAACTACCCCTGCGGCCAAGTTCTGCGAGATTGCCACCAAGCTAGCTCCCGACGAACTAGTCCGACCCATCGGAACTAACTTAGACAAAGAGGTGACGAGTTGGGCTGTAGTAACAGAGAAGGTGCAGTTGTATGGGACGCATCCTCAGTCTGCACCAAGGTACGAGATCGACTAAACCGCCATCAATCCAGAACCTTAACCAAGCCATTCACAGGAGATGACTAAGATTGGCTTAACATTGAGACACAGTTTATTACGTTCAGGATTCTCTCCGGAGACGGGTGTCGCTCGACCTTTTCACCAGATCTAGGCCGAGACACCTAAAAAACCCCGGATTTGAGTAGGTGACGTATGGGATTTGCCAAATGACTACAAAGCCCAGGGAAGGACACCGTCTCGATGACCAAAACGGGCTGAGGACACGTCATTCTCGAGAGAGAGACGGAAGCTGTAATGAGCCAATCGTCGAGATACATATGAAGGTAGACACCATTGCGACGCAGGAAGGTCTCCACTCGATTTGGACTACTCGGGTGTAAAAAACCCGTGGAGCTGTGATGAAGACCAACTGAAGGCACCTGAAGGTTGAAGCTGGCCATTGATATGGAACCGAAGCCATTTGTGATGGTCTTGATGAAGAGGGATATGAAGATAGGCATCTTGGAGGATCTATTGAAGTTGCCCATGAACCCTGGATTTGAAGATTGAATCACGAAGGCCAAGGTTTCCAGCCTGAATCTCTGGGCCTGATAAAGCATCGAGGTTTTGTTGAGATTTCAGGATTGGTTCCAGGTCGCCGTCTTCTGGCGCCAGGAAGAAGTCGACCAGAACCCGCCGAAAGGAGGGTTTGTAACTGGTTATAGACTTCGTGCGAAGCAATGAAATCCACTCGTCCAAAAGGGACCTGCGAAGTAGATTGGATGCGAAGAGGTGTTGAGCGAACATATGTCCTGCGAGGGGCAAAAACTGGGCATCTATCAGATAACCCGCGGGACACAGGCTCAAAACAAACCTGGTCTGGATTATGTCTGGCCAATTATTGCATAGAGTAATAGGCGCCGCCCACTCCTTTATTCGTTGACTGCTTGGCCGATGCAGGTTTGGGATGAGGACCGATTCAGGTTTCGGAACCGAAGTTCGAACCAGAGATCGAGGGAAGGGGGGGTGCTACCCCGAAAGGTAGGGACCCCCGAGCTGCTCCAACCAAAAGACGTACAGGCTTACCTCTAGCTCCCGATCCTCTGATACGTTCCGATCTGCGCCCACCTTGAATACCTGAAACTGCAGAACAGACCACGAATACTTTCAACTTCATCCCAATACCGAGAACTACAATTCTCGTCAAGAGGGCATGTGAGAAAGAATAAATGGGAACACTTGCGATGAATAAAAGCAAGAAGAATCATGTATAATTCAGTCATGGGCCAAAAGGGCTTTACACACCTTACATTGCAACCATTCGCGCAACGAAAGGGAGAATGAAAAATTTGCCCGCGGAAACAAAGGTATAAAGCCAAAACAAAGATCCTAAAGGTTAGCGGAGGCCGAAAAGGAAATGCAGACACCGCGGACGAGGACACTTGTGGAAATTTGAAAAGACAAAATAAATATATATATAAGGTATATTAATAAATGAATATATCATTTTCCCTGAATAAATCCGAAATATAAAACTGTCCTAAATATAAACACAGTGTAAATTATGGGATCGCAATCTGAATCCATGCCAACACAACCATATCACAAGAAACAGAAACAGTTACCAAAACGGGGGAAGACGGGGAGTAAGGTAGTAAGGAATTCACGGTAACGAAAAATTTAAATGAGCGCCCCGTGAAGCGTGACGGTGCCGAATTATGCACCCAGAGGCCGACGGACCATAAACTATAAAGTAAAGGATCCTCCGACCCCAAAAAACATCAAAAAATACGGGAAACAAGGGTAAGGGAGTATATAAAGGAGGCCTGCAAAGGGCTATATGGGTGAAATAAACACCATCGACCTGAAAAAATACCCCGATTTAGAACAAAACCTTAAGAGTACAGAAAAAATAACAACCTTATGGTAGAGGTCCAAATATAGAAGAAGGGTCGAGGGAGGGCGTGGTGCATGATGGGTAATATGTCATCACGGGTGGGGAAACCACACCCTTTTTGGTATGGGTATATTTTGGGGGTATATTTGGAGGTTTCTGCATCCCCAGAGGAGAGGATGCAATTTGTATGAGTCTACGTCAGAGTAAAGTGATTAAGCCCGCAAGTAACTCACAATTATCCGGAAGCGCACACTATTACACTACAGTCCCTGCTTAATGGGGAAACTCACATGCACCAACTTCCGTTGTGATAGAATTTCTTTCATTTGTTTCTTTTTTTCAAAAATTAGGAGCTAAATCCGATTCAAATAGAAAGTGAACGCTATTAATAAAAGAATGATATTTTAATTAGATTTAGGGTTGTTTTAATTGTTTTTGGCACTTAAATATTCATTTGCAATTGAAAATGTAACAATCATTTTAATATTGTTACTACAAGATAAGCGATTTACAAATAGAAAACTGAACTCTATTAATAAAAAAAGACGTAAAATGATAGTTTAGGTGTTTTTATTCATAATTTAAAAAATGTTACTATATTTAATGTGCAAAGGTTAAAAAGTAGCCAATCAAATATATCATATATATAGATATATAATATATATATATATATAATATAATATATATATTATATATAATTATATATATATATCGATTATATTAATAATTAAGCAATAAGAAAACCACACTACAAACAGGAAAAGTGAACAAAATATGAAGAAATAGGAAGAGAAAAGAAAGTTTCTTTATGGGGTTTGAACAAATTCCACTGGTACTCTTTCATGGGGGAGGGGACTGGGAAGTGACGCTTTGTTTTTTTTTAGAGACAATTCATACTCTATTTAGAAAGAATGATAGTCCTGAAAACGAAACAGCAAAATTGTTGGCTAAAATATGACGACAAACGCATCCAGCTGACTGTTAATTTAGATGTCGAATGTCTCCTGAAACCCAAGAGCTCCACGTTTTTCAATTCCCAGATTCGGGCCCCCCCCCCCCCCCGAGATTGAAAAAATTTAGGAAAAACAGGGGGTTTTGCCACAAAAATTAGGGGGTTAACCAAAATGAGGTCATTTTGTGACTGTCGCCCCCCCCCCCCATGATTGTTTCGCCACCATCCTTGAATTTTCCCCTGGCGCCGCCCCTGGGCTGCAATGTGGGTTTGTTTGCAGAGTTAGGACAGATGAGCATCGGCGGGCAAAATTCTTGAAACCGGTGTGAAAGGAGATATGGTCCGGCAGGAAACCCACAGTCCGGGTTCTATAGACGACAACGGAATAAAGCGAAACTAATGTTACGTGGAAGAGTCAACTGAAAACACTCGATTGCCCTATTGTTCACCATTGTTCCCGGAAGTGAGACCGGCGGACCATATCTCCTGCCACACCGGCTATGCTCAAATATCGTTCTGGGGTTGAGGCAGAGAAATTAAGCATAATGATAAAAAACAGTCCTTTTTTTTAAAGGACTTTCTAATGTACAAAAGAGATGTCTGTGTTTGTTATTGGGTTTTTAAAGAGTAAGAATACAGATTCGCGAAATTAGCGAAAGTAAAATTAGATATGATCTGATAATGGTATTGGTCCGGTGTGGGTTCCGATCCAGGAGTAGTCCCTTCGGTACGTGTTACGGTAATAAAATACCAGTGAATTCTATTCGTACTTTTGATACCAAATGCATGCAGACTTATTGTCTTTGATGTTCCTCTTTCCTTGTGTACAATTTTGGTGTATTGTAGTAAAATTTTCAAAGGGAATTTTAATCATTTACCCTCATTAAATCTTAGGGTCTACATTGTTTTGCTTGGATGTTTGGAGCAAAATCTACGAAAATGTGCCCATTTGGTCGATTAATATTAATGTTTGAACTCCCACAAAGGTTCTTCGTGTCCGCAGCTTCCGAGACATTCTCGTTCTGTTCCACAGGCGATGTAATCGCGCCGTAACATCGTTTTACGGGTGTCATGGGTGTCAAAACAGCAAATATGGCAAAAAAGGAGTTTTTTCTTAACCCCACCCCTTAAATTGTCATGTTATATCTCATTAAGCAGGGATCAAATCAATCCAAAATATGTAAATCGGAACTTGGGAAGTACAGCAAAGCAAATATAAAGGGTACAGTTTGTCTCAGAAGAATTACAACCCTAACTATAGGCGAACATAACGTCAAAGTAAGTAAACATTTATAATTTAAAAAGACTCTTAAACCAGAACCACAATTACTTTTTAACATTTGTAATGTAAACATCATTAGATTCGGTTCAGTAGTTTTGAGAATAAGCGATATGTAGCACATGTCAATGGACACTTCCTTCCAAGTTTGCTCACAATAATGCAGATTTGATGTTAACTCCCGCTGATTACTTGTGTTATCTGTTCAAGCTGTCTTCTTGTTCATTCCTTTCCCCAAAGAACCGGGCCTTGTTTAATATTTTTGTGAGTTCAAGCCATTTTGGGGGGGGGTGTTCTTTTTATTAAGTAGATAACAATTGACCGTGACACTGTATACAAAATCCAATAAGAAAAACAAACATGGTAAATAACAAGAATATCATCGCTATTAGAAAACAACACAAATACAATCTGTATAAAATGTGATATATATTATTTGTTTGAAACTAGTGGGTGGCACTGCATAAATGAATTGAAATTTTATCAATACTTTACAGGTGGATAAACTGAACAATAAGAGTATTCACAAATAGTTTTTATTCAAATTAGACAAATCTTTTAATTTCCAATACATGTGGATTCTACATTTGAAATAACGGCATGCTTTAGTGGCAAATTCAAAATTCACGTGTTTTAATCTATACTCGCGTTATTTAATACTGGCACGAGCCAAGATGGTTGGTCAACACTTTTCCGCCCATAGCAAGGAAGCTTTGTGGTTTTCAGATAGCAGAGTGTCCTGATATTCCTCTGGTCATGCAGGAATTTAGCTAAGATTCCACAAAATCTTCCTTGCACAATGCTAAGAAGTACGTTAAACGGTACAAGTCAAAATTTTAAACAAGAGTTCGCTGTGGAAGGCGAGAACCATCAAAACTTTACAGACATTTCAATCATCAGACTGAGTCTCGTCTAAATCACAAAAGACAAATTTGCAGACGTAACAATTTCCACACATCCACAGATCCAGCTTTAACAGTATTACCACCCGCTTAGACCTGAAATTTCCCCTATATAAAATACAAAGGAGGCATTCTCTCCAAACGCCAGACTAACCATGCAGAATTACCTTCTGTCAATGGCTCCACACAAGCCTGCAAGGTTTTTAACTTACTTATATTGGGAACGAGGCAACGTTCAATATGAACGGACATGTCAGCACATACAATGTGAGCTACTACACACACCATAACAACCCCCCTTTGAGACTTTAAGAAATATAAGACAGAAGTATTAAATTATTCATACCTGTCTTCCTGATCACTTTTTATCAAACTTTGGAAGGAAGTGTCCATTGACATGTGGTACATAATCGCTTATTTCTTCAAAACTAACCGAACCGAATCGAGGTACTGTTTAATAAAATATTGAAAAATAATTGTGGTTTAAGATTCTTTTTAAAATTGGCTCAAATGTGATACTCACTTTGAAGTTATTGTCACCAATAGTTAGGGTGTAATTCTTTTCTTTCTTTCCTTGAGCCCCCTGTATTTTACGATCACTTCAACTGCGTACTTGTTGAGTATCATAAACAGATAGAATACTTGTTTTAGCTTGTTTTTAGTCGTTGAAAATACGTATTTAGGTGCCTTTTTTGAAAGCCATGTTCACACAAATCCACCTTGGAATACAAGTGCCGCCCACCCCCGGGGGTCACAACATATAGCGACTCCGACATTACGGAGCGGGCCGTGCTTTTTTTGAAGTTCTTTCTCTATTTCGAGTTAAACCCCGCTCTCGGTAACAACAAACCCAACCAACCTTTTATTTGAAGGATAATATCATGAGATTTAAGAAAACGATGGTTTTGTGGTTGAAATATTTGGTGCAGGGATGATTTTTCTCGGCCGAAATGCATTTTTGGACTGCAAATAAGCGAAATTATTTTTTTTTTTATTTTTTAAAGTAAAAATATTACAATCTTATTTTTATGTAGCCTTTTTTGTTATTGATATAGGTTTTATATACATTGCCTAAAGGGTTCATTCAATACGCGTTGTGTATAATGTGATAAAACGGATGTTTTTTTTAAGGAAACAGTGATTTGGGGGCTAAGTTCTTATGAACCCTTTATAATTTAGTAAAACAAAATCTAATAATATAACTGTCAGAGATTGATAGTTGTCATGATTACACTTTGATTTGGCTAAGAAACAACAACAATCTTGATATTCTTAGTTTTTAGTTTAACAAACTTGATTTTTTATCCCAAAAACACCCCTGCCACCCAAACAAGTTTTTTACCACAACCATAATTTTTTTAAATTATTACTATCTTTCGATAGAAGTGGTTGCGGTTTTGTTTGTACGCGCAGGCGAGGGGTTGTCGACAATTTGCAGTCCAAACCCTTCACTATTAATTTTTCAGTGTGTGTGTGTGTGTGCGTTTATTTTTTACCCCAACCGAGGACACACACCTGACTTTTCACTGTAAAACGAGGACCTCGTTACAACCGAGGACGTCCTCGTTTTGTACCGATGTTAACACTTAAGTGACGTGGGTTCCTAGGGACCTCAATTGGTTTTCGGCACTGGCCGCTTTAACGCGTGGGATTTTTGCGCCGAATTTTTTTGTAATTGTCTGACTTTAAGTAACCTTCTTTTGATATCAAAAAAATTACATTCGGCCAAGCCGTTAATGCGTTAATTAGTGAGGGTCCCATGGAACCCCCCCGCCCCCCCTTGGGCACTAACGGCAGGTCCTTGAGATAGTTTTAAAAGAAATCAAAGAACAAAATAATTTTTTTTGCTGATATATTTTCACACCTACCTGTAAGTAAACAATTATAGTAACAATTAAATAATTAAAACCCTTTATGTGCTGAAAACAACAATTTCAAATATGACGTTGCTAAACCGTTACTGTCCACCAAGTCTATGGGAAAATACGTGTACTTTTCAACACCGTTAAAAATACAGGATCCTAAAACTGCGCAAGTTTTTTGTTAAATATCTGTATATGGGTCTCTAGATAGAAACATATCAACATAAAGAAAGTTTTCTAAAAGTTTGATGTAAGCGCAAGGCTCATTTGATTTTTCCGTCTTTTTGCCATTTTTCGCGTGTTTTGAAAACAATTTTTTGCCCCTGAAGTGGGGTTGTCAGCCAAATAAAAAAAAAATCATTTTTATTGCTGTTTGGGGTTGTCTTAGGCCCCTTCACATGTGGTATACCTTTCGTGCAAAAATTCCCGTCGGGAAAAGGGGTTTCCTTAGGGGGTCCCATCTCAACATTTTATCTACTCCAATAAAAATTTCCCCCTTCTTCAACCCGCCCTCTTTAACCCCTGTGGGTCTACTCTGCCTTTCTTATAGTCACTTTCTCTGATTGGCCTCAGTACATGATATATCAGGATATAACCTTGAAGTACCATCAAATAGACCTATCTGTATCTGTACAACATTTAAAGGTTTTCTTACCATGTTTCTGAATTGGTTATATATTGGGTTATTTGGTGTATCTAACCTCAATCGGCCGGTAGAAAAATCTCAGGGGGTAGGGACTATCGGTCTGCGCGCTGCGAGTATATTAAAAAAAATATTAGATTAGTAAATTTATAGGCCTGCGGCGCAAGACAGTTATCTAATCACAAAAATAAATGATAGTTATCAATAAATAAACTGGCGCGTGTTGCCGTCCCCCAACCCCCATGGCGGCGCGTTTAACTTCATAATTTATTTATCAAAACACCATTATGTTTATAAATCATTAACTGAGCCTGATTTCCTTTCCAATGTTGACTGAAATAGATGCATTTCCCGTCTGAGAATGAATGCCCCAAAATTACAAATAACACCCCTAAAAGAGAATTGGGCTCCGACCAGTGAACCCAGGTCACACCCTGTCGACCTAGCTTCCTTAATTCCGTTTGCCAACCCACACGGACGCGCGTAAATAATCATGCGGTGGGGCGGGCCTGGAAGTGGAAGTCCACATTGGAAAGGAAATCAGGCTTCAGTTAAAATATTTATAACACATAATGTTTTTTTTGAATAATCATTACACTGAACTTTTTCCTTTACGCCAATGTTGACTGGAAATATATGCATTAACCCCCGATGAATGAATAATTTTCAATCAACACCAACTAGCTCACTCAGTCGGAGTGGGAGCTGATATCTCAAGCAGCCAACAGAATGCAGCCAAACGCGAACCCACACTAACCTAAAGTACATATGTTAAGACCTAAGGTATTAACATAAAACTTCCCGGGGACACATAGATGCTCACCTTACAACGGAATCGCCGGGGCCGTAGCGTCACAGTCGGCACCGGATGAGACTTATGAATAGTGAAGTTGAATTTAGTGTTGTTTTCTTTCTGCAGGAGTGCCCCTCAAGCAACGTTCTCTTGTGGAGTTTGTACGTTTCTTTAGTACACGCGAAAACGTTGTGGGAGCCCTTCACGACATAGCCTCGCAGATTTCGGCAATGCTGCTTCCGCGGTGATAGGCCAATGACGAAGTGATATTACGAACCGAATGGGCACGATCTTGAGAAGCTCCTATCACCGCGTGGGAATCATTAATTAACAGCGCTAATCCATCTAGCAATCGTGACGCGGACCCATGGGGGAAGCGTGTGTAAGAACAACGAGTCGTTCGAGCCCGTAATCGGACTAGTTTTATTTACGTTTGTAGTACTCATGGCCCGGACAGGACACCACAGGCGATCTTCCCGCACCGAAGAGTGCAATGCATTCGGGGTAAGATAATTGTTGAGTGTCGGAATTAGGATGACTCGTTCTTCGTCCAGAAAATCCGGCCTAAGAACAATTTGACCCTGTCCGAGAGAATTCTGACCTGACATAGAGATATTCTGATCTCCGAGCATCTGTCTCCCAGAGGGAGAAGCGACCAGGAAAGACTGTCCTTAATGGTGCATGTTTTAGTGACGCCTCGGCCATTGGTTCACACGGGGGCTTCACTAAATAGTCTCAGACAGTATTAGGTCCCCAGGTGGGACCGTCTTCCTGGTCGAGTCCGTGTATTAAAAACATCCCCTCTAGAAGAGAGGGATCGAGCCATCGTCATTAATGGCAGATCCGTCATCGAAACCTCTATGGATCCCTAAGATAGCCGGACTTTAGTTTCTAACAGTCGAGTTTCAAGCCGCTATCAAGGCGATCGGTGAGAACCGTCCCAGCCGATCTCGGCTACAGATGCCCGACACGGAGACACCTCTCATCGCTCACACCCATCGGGATAGGGTCCAAGACGCTTAGAGTAAGTGCTCAATGGTGATCCCTTCTTCCTGCCGATATGAGCGAGGCAGCCCTCTGCGAAAAGCCAGAATCTCGGCATCGCTGCCCGATAATGGCCACGCAGTCAATGCTAGGTTGTCTCCAGCGACAGACTGGGCGCTCCCCGCCGTTCCGGAAGGGATACTAGGTCCGACGGATCGTAGACGCAGCGCAGAGGCGCCAAGCGATCCACCATTGGAACGAAACCAAGGTGTTTCGGCCATAAGGAGCGATGCCGTAGACACTGGCCCATGCCGCCCGCCCAATTTTCGCACCACGGGTGCGCATCGGAATTGGGGTAGGGCTTAGGCCGTGATCCCCGACCCCCCCAGTCCATCGTCAGAGCGTTGACTGCGTACGCAACCGGGTCGTGAGTCCTGGTGGCAGTACAGAGTGAGGCGGGTGACCAGGTTTCGAGCGACCATGTTCGATCTGAGGCACTATAACCCTCGAAGAATCTCCCGTACGACATCGCGGTTCAGTATCCCTTCCGAGGGTCATCCTGCCGCTTGACAGATCGTCGGCATAAAGTTACGGCCCCCCGGAATGTGTACTGCGGACTTCGTGATGGCCCGATCTCGACATCACGCTATGATGCGACAAGGCGTCGAGACCAGGGACCGGAACCGAGTCCCGCCCTGCTTGTTGAGGTAGGCCACCACGGTTGAGTTGTCCGACTGTACGGGACACTGGAGTTGGTCACCATCAGCTCGAAGTGAGGGCCAAAAAGGAAAGTTCGCTCTATCTAGTACTACTGCCACATTTCGAGGCGATGACATGGGCCGGGCCTGGGCCCTCGGGAAAAACCCAAACAAAAGGGGGGGGGGGGGGACCACGTCCCCCGAGGTGCGCTGAGGTCTAGGGTGAAACCCCCCACCCGAACTTCGACGCGTCCGTCGTGATGACAACCGCGACGGGAGCGCAGGGAAAGAGATCCCCTGAGTCATGGGTTGGGGGCGGTGATACCACCATGCCAGGTGTTCCCGGAACCCTGTATTGATAGGGATCAGACAGAAATCTGGGTGCTTGATCGGCCTGTAAAGTCGTCCGAGGTGCATTTGAAGCAGCCTCTTTGGAACGACAATACGGGACCAGGTCGACGAGACTGGCCATCACGCCTAGAAGGCGAAGCCAGTCCTCGAGGCGGGGGCCTGCGTAAGCAGCGCCAGGGACGTCGCAGCCTGAACCACGACATTCACCCGCTGGGCCGTCGGCTCTGCAATCCCCGGAAGCAGTTGCGAAGCCACACCCAGATACCTCAGGCCTTGAGAGGGGGTAAGCTCTATTTGTCCGAAGTTGACAATGAAGCCCAACCTCTGCACGACTTGAACGGTACGGCTGACCCTGTCGGCCGTCGCCTGGGGCGACTGGTCCGTAGATCAACCAGTCGTCCAGATACAGCAGAGGTTGACCCCCTGACGCCTGAGGAATGCGCCCACCTCCCGGGTCGCCATCGTGAAGACCCTGGTAGAGGTGGAGTCCGAAGGGAGGCACGTCAACTCGTACGACTGGCCCTGGATTTTGAATCTGAGCCAGCGACGGTCGGAATTTGCATCTTGGAGCGTGAAGGTAGGCGTCTTTCATATCCAAAGAAGCCCAGCTTGCTCCCCTTCAAAGGACAGCGCAGGATTCGACCGCGAGAGTTTCCATCCTGACCCTCTTCGGCTTGATATACTTGATTCAGAGGCTCAAGTTCAGGATGTGACGCCAATCCCCGGTCTCCTTGGGGGCCAAGAAGACGTCGAACCAGACCCCCTCGGTGGAGGGAGGGTCGACTGGGGAGATGGCACCCTTCGGGCCAGGAGCCGCCGAGACCATCGTCCAGAGAAGTTTGATTCTATTCTTCGGTTTCCCTTTCCTCCCCCGGAAGGGGGGTAGGTCTCTGGTGGGAAGTCGGCGGGGTTCCGCGGTGAACTCTATTGCGGTACCCCCCCCCGGTCCACCACACTCAGCACCCAAGGCCCGGGGGAAATGGCTTGCCATTCCCTCTGCTTAAGAAGACAAGGGGCCGCCCACCGGAGGTGGTAAGGTCCTCTCCCGAGGAGGGGTCCCGCGGCCGCCGTGGCCCCAGGACGAAGACTTCTGCCCCTTCCCAGGCGCCTTGCTTTTGAGTGGGGTGAGTCTTTCGGCCTGCCCCGGACTTCTGGGTAGAAGTGGCCGGAGCTGCGGCTTCTTGGGTTCTGAGGCGGTGCCCGCTTCGCCTTCTTGGCGGAACGGCTGGAAGAAGATGAGCGGGAGCGCTTCTTCTCCTTCTTGGCCGAAGATCCCCGCGAGAGAATCTTCGCCTGAGCATCCGTGAGCGCCTGCTCCGACTCCACAACGCTCCGCTGACGCAAGCTATTGAGTCGCCGTACGATCCTCCGAAGAGGACGTCCCCTCTGACTCGGGCTGGGTCTTGGAGATCCGATGCGAGATCGGAACTCAAGGTTCGAAGTGTGAAGCAGGCGTTCTCCACAAAAAAAAAAAACCCACAGCGTCGCAAGAAGCTCAGGCGACGGGCCAAAGACTTGACGCCTCTGTTTGCCGGTCACTAGCGAGGCTAGGCGTCAAGCATCAGAGGCTTCCGGGGGGCAAACTCCACCCTCGCCCATTGAGGATCTGAGATCGTGGGCGAGGAACCATCGAGAAAGCGCCCAGTCTTATGCCAGAGGACACCGCTAGGTCTAGGTGTCTCAACTGTTCCTCTCAGAAGGGGGAGAAGCCAGACGGAGCACCCTTGCCTGTTGGCAACTGGGCTGCTAGGTCAAGATTCGATGGTCGAGTTCTCAGGAGGAGTCATATCTCCTTGCAAGCATTCTCAGAGACCTGCGAAGGTTTTCACCGGGTACGATGAAAGCTTCTGATAAACCTCCCCGGAGCGCTTCCCCAGTATACCTACGTCTGTGGGAATCGACCAGGGCCTGGGACGCGTTCCCCGGAGGGATGATAGGGACGCCAGTTGAGCGTCCCTCCTCCGCACGCCGCTCGGGCGCGCAAGAAAGGCCAAGCGACTCGTCCGCGCCCCACGCATCACCGAGGGTGCATGCGGAAGAAGAGTCACCTCCCTCCTGCCCGATCTGCCGCGGACCTCGAAGGCTGCGAAGGAGGGTCACCAGGTGAACCTACTCCGGTCTGAGTCCGCCCCCACCGTGCGCTGTCCCCGAAACATCGGAAGTCTTGCGGCCGGTAGGATTCCTGAGGAGACGGTGCAGCAGGAGCGGAAGACGGCGGATGGCCAAGCGTCGCCACCTGGGCGGCGCAACCAAGGCCTCACGCAGGGACCAACCAACTGGTGGTATGCTGAGGTGCAGGAGCCACGAGTCTCGCCTGCACCCAGCGACCCTGACAGGGTACATACGCGCGAAGTGTGGGGACGACACCCCAGGTCCCAGGCACGTAAGCCGAAGGGTTAGTGGACGGGTATACCCGCCCTGCCCTGGCCCGGTACATGCTGTACCCGCGGCTTGAGTGGCTCCCAGACAGGAGACAAACTGCTGCAACAGTGGCGCAAATGGCCCCCGCTCGAAAGCGGGTCAGATGCAGCCCCGACAGGCACCTGTTGCCTGCGGCTGGGCAGCCGGACGGCGGAGGCGCGGAGTGCCATAGCCGCGGAGGGGCTCCCGCAAGCGGGAGCCCCGGTCGAAAGACCAACCCCAGACGGGACCCGCCCCAGTCAGTCGAGCTCGACTGGGTGGGTAGCCCACGTCGGGACCAGCGTAACCTTAGAAGGTAGGCTGCGGCGGGCACTGTGTCCCCGCCGGGGTAGGCCACGAAGCATGCCCCGCATGAACGCAAGTGGCAGGGCCCCACCGGGTAGCCCCACCATAGGCGACCGCCTCGGAAGCAGATGCCGGCGGACCAGCACAGCACCGCACAGCAGCGATGCGTACCCGCATGAGAGGCTGAGCCGACCTAGTCAGCTGGGGCTTCTGCTTAGCCAAGCCAGCGGAAAAAAAAAAAAAAGCGCCACGCGCTACCCCAATCCCCGAAGGGCCCGGAACAGCACGCGGCGTCAACTGAGAAGGCACTGCATGACTGAGCAGGTTAGCCATGCGGGGTGTAGCAAGAGAAGCCAACACCCTGCGGCGGTTGCCCGCCAAGGGATACCGACGCCACGCCTCAGGGTTTGCCGTGACATACCCAGAAGTGATGGCTACCGTGGTCGCGGTCGAAGAGCCCTCGAGACAACCCGGACCCCCGCACCACCGTTAGGTGTGGACATCAACGGCGATGGATCAACCCGGGCGACCTGGGCACCACCTCACCACTCCCCACCACCGGATTGCCCTCAGCCGCCAACCCCCCTGGGGGGTTGGCAGCGCATACCGCGCCAGCCTGCACCGATCAGCCCCTAGGGCTGACCAGGCGAGCCAGCGGCCGATGATAACGCCAGGAGACGGCCCGAAAGCCACCCCTCAACGCTTCGCGAAGCAGCCGAAGCACCTCACCTTCGGGAGCACCCAAGCAGCAGCGGCTGCCTGGGATGAACCCCGGGCCGGAGCCTCTCACCACCCCCCCCCCCCTTCCCGTGTACGCGGCACGAGCGGCGTACCCATGCTCAATGATTGCCCACTGAGCATCCGTCAGTCCAATACAGAAAGAGGAGCACCTGTCGGTGGGGGAACATTGCCTGTGCACGATACATAAGGGATTGGGTCCCACTCTTAATGGAGCAGGGCAGGACGCAATTGTGGCGCCATAAGAACGGGGTGAGCGTTAGTTGCTAGATGGAATAGCGTGCGCAAATAAAAACCGGAAGAAAAAAACCAGCGTGCCGTTGAGGTCTCCCGTTACGCAAACGTCAAGACCAAAAACCACGGCGGTAACTGAATCACGAACGGTTAAAGAAATTTTTTCAACAGACAGTTTTCACATATTTTATTAAGTATACCACAAGCATATACTAAAATAATACGCCCACCAGACCACATAATTGTTATCGAGCAAAGCCCTACAACAAGATAACATAACAACTCACACCATATAGGGGTTTTCCCCCCCCAAAGGCGTCAAAGCAGTCAACACGTGCGTCCAATGGCTTGCCTTTGTTTATCTTGTTTCCCGCTACACAGATCACATGACCGCATGGGCGGCAAAAAAAGGATAAAAAACACGAGCTCTCCGACTGTGTAAAAGTCTCCGTTATTCCGCCGAAAGTGCGTTATAAATCCATTATATAATCCAGTTATATTCCAGATAGATATGGAGTAGGAGTAGAGTATTCCGTATGAGATACAACTAGTCAGTATCAAATCTCAGTTCATTTTGGCTGTACATTTAGCAGAGCGGCGGTAACACGCGTCAGTCTTGTGTTAACACCAAAACGGAATTGAGGAAGACTAGGTCGACAGGGTGTGACCGGGGTCACTGGTCGAGCCCATTTCCTTTTAGGGGTGTTTTTATAAATTATGTAATTTGGGGCATTCCACTTCTCAGAAGGGAAAAATGCATATATTTCAGTCAACATTGGAGTCAGGAAATCAGTTCACAGTGTAAATGATTTGTTTTTTTTTCTTCCTATAGTGTCAAATTTGTCACTTCTTAAAGTCGATCCAACGAGGTTCAAAATCAGATATTCATAGATAACTCATAAATATTCAACATTTTTATAATCATTCATAAAATCTCCTAAATATTCATAAAATTAGTAAATTTATAGGCCTGCGGCGCGAACAGTTAGCTAAAAGATAATTTATAGATAGCTTTAAATCGTAAATTTATAGGCGCTGCGGCGCAAAACAGTTATCTAAGCGACTTTATAGACCTGCGGCCGCAAAATTGTTAGCTAAGCGACTTTATAGGCCTCCGGCAGCTAGTTAAACCACGTTTACCCCATAATTTCCCTCATTCTTCAAGCCCTGCCCTCTTAATGGGCATCGGTCTGCGACGCTAGTAGCAGAGTTATTATATAGAAAAAAATAAATAAATATTAGATAGTAAATTTATAGGCCTGGCGGCGCTAGACAGTAATCTAATCAGAAAAAAATGAAAATTAATAAATTAAAAAGTAAATACACTAATATGAGATTAGTAAATTATAGGCCTGCGGCGCTAGACAGTTATCAAAATAAAATGGCAGGGTATTAATAAAGAAAAAAAAAGGCGCTTACCCTCCCCAACCCCAGTCCCATCGGCGCTTTAACTTCATACTATTTGTTTTTTTCTTTCTATAGTGTCGAATTTTCACTTTAAAAGTCTCCGACATCCCGAGTTTACATCATGATATTCACAAAATTAACGTCACAAATATTCAAAAAATTTATAAATATTCAAAATTTATAGGCCTCTGCGGCGCTCGACAGTTATCTATCAAAACTAAAAATAAAATTAAATAAATAAAATTAAATAACTAAATATTTAGATAAGTAATTTATAGGCTGCGGCGGCAGCAAGTTATCACAATAAAATGGCAGTTATCTAATCAAAATACTGCTCAAGAGTCATTTTTAAGGAATTTATGTATTTGCTAGATCTGAAATGTCTAAAAATCGAAGCTTGCTATACAGTGCGAGAACACAGCGCGAATCTGAATTATTACTATACAGAAGAAGGGCAGCAAGGATTTCATGATCCGGTCATAAAAAAATTAATTTCATTTGAAAAGTAGACACCTGCAAACATCCATATTAAAATTGTATTTGCACATATTGAGTTTAATGAAAGATCAGAATCACACGCGTACTTTGGGCAGAGGCTCACTGCCATTCAGTGAATAACAATATTCAATAACACACAATACACTCGCCGCGACGCGGGTTGAATATCCCTTGTAGTGAAATTCTAGGTGTTTTTCAAATATTAAAATCGCTCATATGCCATAGCACCCGTACAACACACTTCTCATCTTCACTCTCCTTCTTATTACAAATTGCAAATACCAATGTTTAATACACTCTAATAAACCGGTATCGACAGTACAAAAAGGACTCTGAACTCAATCTGAGTGTGTTTATTATTTTTGCACTGTGATGACGTATCGGTCTTTAATTAATAAAACTACGTCCTGCATGTAATACGGTAATTGGGCTGGTTTTAAGCTGGTTTGGGGCGTATGGAAAATACTACATATTTTAGCAGTTTTTAACGCCTCACTTCTTTATGAAACAGATAACAATCGAAACTGTATTTTGTTTATTTTCCAAGGGTCATCAGCTTTTCCTTAATGTAATCATACTTTCCTTCTTGGCGTGTGGACTTTAAACCGAATGAAGGATGTAAGGTCCGTGAATAATACCTAATACAAAGTAATGTAGAAGATAATGCAGGTACATTCAGGGGCGTAACAGGGGTCACATTTGTCATGTGGGGAATAATTTCCCCGTTTTAATGCAAGATTTCGCGTTGGAGAGCTGGTTTTGAGGTGCAAGATTTCATGTTTAGAGGTGAAAATTTTCCCATGAGTAGCAAAAAAGGGCTGAATTTAGCATGATTTTTAAGCTTTTTCCGGTCAAGATATATCTGGTAACGTTTACGGCTTTAAGGCTATTCTATCGTTTTGAAACTTTATTGCCGGTCTTATTACTGATCACAATTTTCACACTGGTGATTAACAGTATATACTCTATAACAGGTAAAAATTTATAAAAAATGGCTTACGGCCTAATGATGGCCTATATGCCCTAACGTTCCCGCGGTTTAAAAACAACAAAAGTTGCCAAGATATTGGTACTAATTATCTAAGATTTGTGAAAATCCGTTTTGATATAAATACCTATGGCTAGTTTGGCCAAGTAGATCACCAATCACCATTTGTGCCTTTTCCTTTTTAATATATGGCCTTACAAAACGGAGTATTCTTGGCGTAAAAAAATTAATTTTGTTAGAACTTCACTAAGCTCTAGTTACACTTGAATCTGCTGGCGACTGCCGACCGGTCCGGATGTTTACTGCTCATCAGGAGATCGACACCAAAAGCCCAGTTTATGACTTAAGAACCGTGTAAGTTGACCAACTTACGTTTTACTACATGAAAGGTACCTCAAAAAGATAATAACCAAATGTACTACTTGGGAACAACCAAAATCGATGAAGGCCTATACATACACGTAACAAGTTCGTTAGAAGGCGGACACCTTCTTGAACGAAAAATGCCTCCAAATTCTAAAAATGTGTCCAAATTTGCCAAAATATTTAAAATAGTTTATGGATGGTGGTTAACTTTATAACATTTAGCTGTCTTTGATGAAAGTACAAGCCTACTTTCAAATAGAACCGAGAACATTTTAAGGGATTTATTTTTTCTTCCAAAAATATGGGAAAGGCAGGTAAATGTCTACTTATACTGTACAAATAGTGATTAGAATAACACCTTTCTAAAACATTTGCACCATATTTTAAACGTTTTAAAACACCTAATGCCTAAACATGTTGACTATATCATAAAACAAACGTTCTATCCTAAATATGTTCAAAATTTAAACATGTTTAGGATAAAATCAGCATTTGGATATTTATAGTTTTATAGAACATCTACCAGACCATTCGCCAATAAAACGTTTCGCTGGAAATACAAGCCCTGCTTGCGACATATCATGACAACCATTGGATGTGACATTCGTCTGTGCTGATTTTTATGTTATCCGTGAAAATCGGAAAGTCTATTAACATAGCCAATTATCACATTTTTTATGGAGTACCGATGTTTGGAAGCCTATTGTTGCTGGTCTCTTGATCACGTATGAAGCGATGATCCAGATTTGATGTTGGGGTTTCTAGAGGTGGTATTTCTAGAAAACATTCTGGATCAATTGTCATATTGGATGATTCTGAGATTAATGCTGCGCACCTTCTTGTTTAAGCTTGCCATCAGCAATATGGTTTATATATGCGTCGCAACAGGACTGTATTCAAAATATAACAAGCTTAATTGTCACAGAATGGCATTTCTACTTGTCAAGATGACTTCCAGAGCCATGATCTGTCAATATTCTTGAATCAAAGTTAATAGTGCAGGGAATACCAACAATTAGCGTGGGATTTTGCATATGCTAAATAATATCTATATATATATTTAGCACTCTCGACTATTTGGAAAAGTACAGACCAGTGCTTGAAATGCCTCAGTCGTGAACCATGGCCGGTATATACATCCATTTCTTCTGTTAAGACATGACTATGAGTGCATCATCCGTCGACCGTAAGTGAGGGGTATACCGTGAACTCAGAGTAAACGGTGCCTTTCCAGATGTCTATACTTTTGTAATTATTTTAACGCTCTCGCTGTAATGGCATTGAGCACTCTTAATTCCACAGATAGGCACCTGTAAATGCTGTTTTATGTGTTATATAATACAGGGTTCCCAAAGATAATTTTCCCCCCTAAATTTGACGACATTTTTTGCATAACTTCACTTGAACTGGATTTTTAGAAAATGTTAAAAATTTTAAGAGAGGAAACATTTGGCTCTGTCCACAAAAGTCTTTGCTTTTCAAAATCACACTTTTTTTAATTTTTTAGGTTTTTTCTTTTTTTAAAAAAAGATTTTTGTCAGAAAAAATGGTACTTTACCGTATTCAAAGGACTGAGTAAATTATCAATTTAGCAACAACGTTTCATTCCCTTCTTTATCGCATGCGTCTGAAGTAAATACGGCTAAAACATGAACGCCTAGGCAAACAAATAAACAGACAATATGGTCAGTCAATGTGAGATGAGATTGTGTATAAGCAACCAGGTGTCAAGTGTGAAGGGCAGAACGAACATAAAGGAGAAATGCTACTCTGCTCAATGTGGTGGAATTATCCAGCCATAAC
>JAMKCH010048467.1:0-10890 GCA_023653785.1 Ophioderma brevispina
GAATCGTGTGTAATGTTCAAATATTGATTCCCCAAAGTAGACCCCCCCCCCCCCATTTCAGGTTATGGAGTCGGTGGAAATATGGGTCAACGTGGCTGTATGGCACAGGGATTTGCACACATTACTGTATTGGCATCACTTCCGCGAAAAGATTAGTGAACAATTTCGAAACATTTATTGAAGTACATGCTCAAAAAAATGGGGTAAGATTCCATTAAGTTGTTATTGATTTCAGAATAATGAATAGTTTGACACATTTTTCATGGTTGAAGGTTTACCAAAAAAGGTACCAAAGGCAAGCAAAGGGGGGAATGTCATGATGTACATTGTGTAGACTTCATCCAAAGTCTTTGGCAAATTCCCACACATGAGTCCTTGCGGACAGAGTATAAAAAAAAATGGGACCTATCTTTAAGTTAGCAAAACTTCGCAATGCAAAGTTCAAAAATCAAAATTCAAAAAATTTCTCTATCGGTGAAAAAACTAGTTTCATATGTGATAGCCGGTATCTTTGGTAGATTTTCACTGCTTTAGAAAAAATTCAAACAAAACGAGTGATAAAATCTTTTTGACTCACCCTGTATAGACAGTGACCGAGGCCGACAGTAGTGCTCGTCAAGGATCAAAAATTATAATTCCCCACGACTAGCCAATCAATAAGCTTTGGCTGGGAGAGGAGAGGAGGAGGGCCACAAAGGATGAGTACTAAGGAATACATTGACTGTTCCCATTTTTTTTTGTACCAAAAGGGGGTGTGATGAATATGATTGTTTAATTATATGTTTTTTTTTTTTTAAGATTTTTTAGTTTTTTAAAATAATAAACTTAATTCATAACCCATATTATAATAAAATTATGTGTTTTTTTTTAAATATATTTAATGTACTTCTTTTTTTTTCTATGAATTTTACCCCATCATGGCCCTGTGAATAAAAATAGAGGGGAGTAGATACCACCAAGAACTTAAAACTGTGCATGTGCATACAAGGGGTCACAAATTTCAGTGTCTGATGCCTGGAGAGGAAAGATATTGGTTTCCAATCCAAAGCTTAGAGCTGCAAAAGTGCTAAAAAATTAAGATTGTCAACTAACTGTGCTTAAAGAAAAGGAATAGTTTCGGTGGTCCTGATGGCCAGAACCGATATTGCTGGATAAGGTAAAAAAAGAGAGAAAAGACATGGTCACAGTAGCTCAAAAAACCTATTAAAGTGCTATTGATTTTGGTTTTAGTCAAATAAAAAGCATGCGATATGTGAAATTTAGTTTTTATTGCATTTTTAGATGAGTTTTTTTGCCACTTTGCAGCTAAATTTACTTTTGTGTCCACCTGCCTTAAGGCAGGAAAGACACATAGTGATCACTTTGTTGCAGTGCCTGTTGAGGTCTGTTGTGTATGCGGTCTGTTTTGAGAGTAGGTGAACGTTGTTGTGAAAAGACCCCTCCCCACCCACCCACACCACCTCACACACCCCAACTCCCAACTCCATTCCCCCCCACAACCATACACCAATAAACTCACACACTCCTCCCACCCCCGCCTCCCCCCCCTTCCCCCACCCCTTCACACAAAATAACGTCATCCCCCTCTTGCCCTCCTAACCACCCTCCAACTTCAAAACCTCCCCCGTAACATTTTGCCCGTAATATCTGCTACTGCTATGGATTTAAAACCAAACTTGGAGTGATAGGTGCCCTGTGGGATCCTGCATTTGTTGATGAGGTAAAGGTCACAAACCAAGGTCAACGGTCATATGAGGCCATTGTCAAGATTTGGCTGAAAATGTAAAATGACCTCAATTGAAGAGTCAATTGGCACCAAACTTTGTTTATGGATATTACAGCAAAAAACCCTCATTTGTTTATGAGGCATCAAAGGTCCAAATGTTCAAGGTGATATGAGCTTATATTCACAAACAGTGACAGGAAGGGGAACATTTTCAACGATTGGATTTTGCTCCCCAATGCAGAAACTAGATACATAAACTGATCGGGGGCATTATGGGGAAAATGCTAAAGCAACTAGAAAATTAGGTTAAAAACACAGATGTACGAGTGAAAAAATACTTATTTTATAACAAAGAAATGAGTAAAGTGCGATTTTAACCTATGGGAGTGGTAAGCTTAGATAAACTGTGTTCTTGGCCTAGTTTCATAAAGCAGGTATTTATGTGAAAATTCACAAGGGAATTTGGTTTTATTCAATTCTCAAAATGTAGTTGTCACAAATCAATTTCTTTTTAGAATCCACTTGAACACTAATCAACAAAATTGTTACTGTACGGGTTTTTACTAGCCATTTGTGCAAATTGTTCCCACAAAAATTGTTACACGCATTCAAGTTTGGTTGATTTTTTCTATGGAATAAATCATTGGCTTCATCAAATGTGGGGATGTGGATTGGATCCAATCCAAATTCAGTCTCTGGGGACCCAAGTTAACACGATGACAGAGATGTGCATGATCAAACAAACCAAGAATATCGACCACTAATGATGACCATGTCATTGAACCCATTGACATTTTAATGTACACAGTAAGAAATAATAAGCACATAAGAAATACAACTTTTTAAAAAAAAAAATAACCTGTTAAAAATGACCAATTGATTGAAATTTGAAATGATTAGTTGGGACTATTACAAGTTAAAATCCAATCGTATTTTTCGTGTAAAAAAATTATGCTCATCGGTCCTTTACTCCATTTGTTGAGTTTGGCGAGATTCCAAATCCCCTTGGTGGACTGAATTGATAATGAGCTCAGGTGCTCTGACTAATGCGGCAGTGACCTCTTGTTATGTACAGGTAATCATGCAGGCAACCCCAAACAACAACGATCGGTTTTGAATGAGAGGCATACAATTTCAGGTCTGGTGAGATTAAGTGGATGTTTGTTGTGACAAGACAGTTACTTTACCCACCAAAGTTGTACATGTGCATATAAACTCCATCTCTCTTAAATGGCCCATATCTTAGGATGTACAGCAATCGTTTTTCGCCACAACTCTGTTCTTACTTTCTCAATCAGCTTTAACTCTGATGTTTGACACCTCTTTCTCCAAACCACTCAGTTAACTAGTCAACCAAAATTAGCATCCTTTCTTCCTCTGATCATTTTTGCCTCTGTTTCCAGTCATGCCAGATTTCCCAGGACCAATCTTTTCAAATTGACGATGAGGACAGTTATTCTTATTATCCCTGATCAGTTTCCCATTCACTCCAGCTCATTGAAGCACCTTTTCATTTACGATGCGGTCTCTTGCTACTATCACTTAAAAAGTTTAAACTATAGCAGAAACATGCTGAGAATCTTGAGGAACTTTCCAAGACTTTTCCTAAAGGGAGAAGCTCAAAACCTATTTGTACCGCCAAAAAAAAAAAAAAATAGGTAAACTTCAGCAAAAAAAAAAGGGGGGGAAAAAACTCAAACAGAACAGCCACAAGCCAATGGTTTGATGAAAGCGTCAATCATACACGGTTCTCTTTATATAATTATGTTGTAGGAGGATTGTTTTTCCAACCCTTTTTTGCCTGTGACCCCATTCTAAATGATAAGCATTGGGTGATTGACCCCCCCCCCCCCCAAGCAAATACAGTGTAGCATGGGCATGGCCTGGCCTGATAACTAATGCCGCCTCCCGTGACTCCCAGACTTAGAATTTTTACGGAAGCGGTGGGGGTAAAAACATTTTGTGTCGGAAAGAAAGCTGTTTTTCTCATGTACCTTGTGAAACGTTTAGGTCTAAAAGGTGTGGGGTAGATGTGTTATTAGTGAAAAGAGGCCCCATTTTTGCTTGTCCAATCTCAAAATAGGTGAAAAATGCTGAAAGACTCTCCACGTCTGTATGCACCCAAAGTCATCTACAAAAATAGAGATATCACATCCTGTCCATATAGAATTAATGGCCATGGCTTGACATGTGATTAGTCTTTGTAGTGGTTGGGTAAAGTCTTAAAATGCCAGCAGTCGAGTGGGGAATTTGCAAGTGAGGCGAAGAAAGTATGTTGATTGGGATGGACCAGATAGGTTTACGTTTGTTGCTGAGGTCGGGGAGTAAAAAACGCTAACTTTCGTTGGATTACTGTTTTGGAGTGTTTGATAGAGCTGCTTTAGGCTTTTGGGGGTGCATGTGAAGGAAAAAAATGGCTTAAGGATTTATTTGCTCTAGAAGGACAGTCTCATTTTTTGAAAAAGCGGGAATTTTGTTCCTGAGTCTGACTCATTTACCAAAAAAAAGTTCAGATGGCCCAAAAAGTTCAGACTAACCGAGGGCATAAGTGTGAGATGAAGCCGTATACTTACATGCAGATTTGATGCTGGAGTAGTTTGTAATTTGTATTTTCTATCTGGAAACAGACAGAAAGAAATTACAAACTCGGGGCTTGGGACACCATGATGTGAGAATTTGATCGTAAGATCAAAATGCCACTATCAGAATCAATTGGAAATTTTGAAACAACATTTTCTCGAGCAGATCTTAAAAAAATAGTAATGGTTACAAAAGGATCTCGGTAATTGAAGAGCCCTTGCAGCTTTTGTGTGTACACGATCAGTGTTTTTGTTCGTGTACCTGTGTACACGTTGGTAAAACAAGAAGAGAACTGCTGAATGAACACCTCCACGAAAAGCAGTTCTAGTTATTAAAAAAAGGTATGGTTGACAAGAGATATATAGGAAAGCTCTATTTTGATGGTTACTGGGAGGGCTATATCATGTCATGTCTGTATCAGGTGGATTATTTCATATAGTTGGGAGTGCCCATGGGGTAATTATATATATTTGCATGTCTTAATGTTTGTTTTCACTGATTGTTTTGCGAAATTGCAAAAAAGGACACGCCATGAAAAACAAAGTTCTTTATACAGATTATGATGGGCAAGACATGTGACCCCAGCAGTCTTATTTTTGCAAGCACATTCAAATGAGGGAGTATTCTGTCAAAATAGCGAGGCGAGAGGAGCAAAGAATAAAATGATCCGAAGATATGACCAACACAAATTTTAATAAAAGAAAGCTAATTTATTCCGCTCTTTTGCGGCAACAACTGACACCTGTGTGAGTATTGCGGTGTGGCACTAAAAAGGGTTTTTCTCCAAATGAATTTGACTTGAGATAATGGGGGATTCCCCCTCAGTTTGGTGGCGGGGTTTTAGGCAATGTCTTGGAATTGACATTAAATGATTGAAAGTTACAACAGCGAGTATGGGTGATTTTATAGTGATATGCAAAAAGGAACCTAGGTTTTCTTCATGCATGCTAATGTTTTTGTTTTGGAGAATTTCTCTTGTTACCATCTTCCCTTGAACCTTAAACATACAACACATAGTATTTTAAGGAATATGTGACAATAGCATAAGCAATATTAAACCAAAAAACCATTCATAGTGTACTAGAAGAACACACAATTACCCCAAAGTTTAACGACACTATCCGTGATTTTTTTCCGAAACATTCAAATATTTCATATTGGCAGGATAAGTGAGGATACATCTGATATATGGTTTGATTGATCAAAACTACGCCAACATTCCACAGACAGAACCATGACAATCCGCAAAGGAGTAGATGCGAGTTACACGCAGTAACTCTGACCGAGCGCGTTACATTGTAAGTAGACGCCTATTTCAGAAACGGCATTATGACCGTGCGATTTTAGTTCAGTAAATTTTTGGCTGAACCCTGTCAGGTGTCAACCTTAAATGGGAATCTTACTACAGCATTATCGGCTATAATACTTCCCCCAGAAAAAATCATATAAAATCAGATATTACTCTATGCAATTTAAAAACTAGTTCAATTAAGAAATAACCTTAGCGATACAGCGGCCTGTTCTCCCCAGCCTATTGTGCACTATTCCTCAAAGTACTTTAGGTTCTTTCATGGACGTTGAATGTACGTTTGACTCTGAATTTGGCAGTGCCGCAAGATCCAAGATTGAGTAAACCGGGAAGTACCTCGAAATGAAAACCCAAAGCTGCGTTACTGCCAGAGGAATGTGTTCCATCAGGAGGTCACCGAAAATAAATTGCAGACAAATTGCTGTGACGTTTCCCCCTTGGGAGTGTTTGCATTTTACTGAGAGGTAACATTGTTCCGTGTGATTTGAAAGTTTTGCTAGAAGGTAAATAGGGAGCTTTCGATGCCTTATGACGGGATCGTTCTACAACGGTTTTAAAACACCAAGCGTTTGCGTCCTCGCCACGACGGTTGTAGGGCTAGTTGCGTGTTGTAGAATCTGGCAGACGCATTGTATTGCCAAACTTGGCGATGGGACATGTTCGAGGAGAACCGTCTAGAACTATCTGTCGTGGATTTCGGTAAAGCTCCCTAATGTCCCCATGGCAAGTAACAAGCACAAATTTCGGGCTAAACTGCTGGTATAACTTCGGGAGTTCTGAATGTGCTGTTGGTTACTATTGGTCAGATGTTGTGGGGGGGCGGGTGGAGCGCG
Organism: Ophioderma brevispina; assembly: GCA_023653785.1. Lineage (NCBI taxonomy): Eukaryota > Metazoa > Echinodermata > Ophiuroidea > Amphilepidida > Ophiodermatidae > Ophioderma > Ophioderma brevispina. Next base: position 6,449 of record JAMKCH010048467.1, read on the forward strand.
GTGATTACATAGGGTTAAGCAAGGCTCAATGATAAATTCTGTGTGTGAAAAGTCTGTATCTGATTTCATGCAAAATACTATTTTAATTAGCCTCCTTGGCAAAATTTAGACAAATTCTCATTTAATTCCACCGGGTGGTGTGATTCTTCCGGATTCTCCTGATTCGGATTTTTTATCTTCAACTAAATTTCCACAACTGTTATAATTTAAGCCCGGATTTCGAAGCATTTTATGTAAAAATTTTACAATGGTCTTTCAGGATTTTTGTACCAATTAGCATTTTCCTGCAAAAGTCAATTTACACTCTGATCAGGGTTCCCGCTTAGGTTTTTAAATTGAAGTCCACGGGACCCCAAAATTTCAAAATGTTCAAAAGTACATGGTCCAGTGGAATATTTTTTGGTCCAAAATTATCTTTCCAAATAATTGTACAATAAGTGCTTATCAGTGGTAGTAGGTACTCCATGAACTTACCATGACATGTAATTTGGGATGATTGTGTTTTGTTGTGTATTTGACTGTTTGTTTGTGGAGTGCCATATAAAAATGCAAGGTTGATATTAAATATTAGCCCACTCATCTGCACTTTTCTGATGAAATCTGCAGATTAGCAAGATTAAAAATATCAAGTAAGTCACAATTGTGTTGAGAGACTGGTTTTCTAATTAGGGCTTGGGAAAGTCTGGGCAGGTAGACCTACTTGCACCCACCAGACATGAATTACCATGGTCTGAATTCCATTCATGTTACCTGAGATTTCAAGCTTTAAAAGTTAAAAACTTATAAACTACAATCTATACATTCACATGGCCAGAGTAGGAGTGTGTATTGAGTCCATCTCAACTAGCCCCAGTTTGGAAAAATCATCTCAAAAGGAATATTAACCCACTAAATTCACTGTTCTTACTTTTACACTCATTTTAGCCCACAAAGCATAAGTATTAATTAATTTTTATCATTATCATGAATGTTCTTGTGGTCTCTTTAATGAATGTTTCTATAAACCCTGAAGTAACTTACATATGTTTTTGTACAGTACAATAAAGGGACGTTGCATTATGGGAATGGTTTAAATTGCCCTGGCCACAACCCAGAATGGACATATTGAGAACTAATTACCCAATGACCCTTCAAACTTCAGAACTCTACCCTACATTTCCTTTGGGTGGTGTGTGAAAGGCCATTGCACTAAAAAAGACGTAATTCAAATGTAGGTCATTATATTATTGCCTCTATTTTTTGGATATTTGTATATTTTTCACAGGTTTGTTTAATCCAATAAATAATGACAAAATTGTTTGCAGACTGGGTGAAAATAATCTGAAAGTCAACTGCAATTCACAGAAATAGTTTGTATTTTGAGGCTTGGAAACATGTGTTTTAGCCTTTCAGAGGCTTAGAATTATGGCGTCCAAGTGGACGTTCATTTTGTCACTCATTCTGATTTATGGCGCCAGTGAAAATTCTGTCCGTTATAGACGCCAAAATCCTGCTAAGCGGGAACCTGCTCCTGATCCACTGATTTAACTCTCTTTTTGTGAGGTCCACATTAATTATGCACCACATAAGTCTAATGTTTTTGTTGTGTTTTATTAATACTTTTTTTCATTTGTGTCCCTTTCATGACGAAGTTGCAAAATTGTTCCATAATGCACATGTGCTGCAGTTTGGATCAGCGCTCGCCTCATGAGCATAAGGTTGTGGGTTTGAGCCCCGCTGTTGCCAATGTTTTGTGCATTTGAGCACGGCACTTTCCTCGCCTTGCCTCTTCTCCACCCAGGATATAAAATAGGTACCGCATAATGCTGGGAATGCAAAAAGACTCGCTGTGTGGGAGGAGTGGTGAACCCCCCACAGCAACTTATATGATTGAATCTGGCCCAAACGCCAAAGACAGAGAGATGGGCACCTGCGGGCGCACCATTTGCATTGGAAAGTACACAAAGGATACCAGTATAACAGTGTGTGATTAGTGTCCGACAAACAGAACATAATTCAAAGCTGGCCGTTGCTGCATGCAGTGGGCAGTAGCATGGCTAAAATCTTCTGCATCCCTGACAGTGACCTTGATTCGCCACAATGCCCATTCACTATATCAATCTCGCCTGCCTGCACTGCGGCCAGAGACCAGAGACAAAGGCCTTTGGCCAGAATTTCAGCTCTTTTTGACATCTCCAACCATATAGATACTCAATAGACTCGCAATCATAGCAAATCCACAAAAGAAATGGCTTTGCAAGCCAAGACCCCAAGTCCATTTGTGGTCCGCACTTTTGTGTTTATGTGTAGATATTATACTGTGTATACATGCATGCATCTATATTATGTTAAATTACGTTCAAGCCAAATTTGACACTTTAAGTGTAAATTATGCAGTAGCCAGGCCTAGGGCTAGCTTTGTTGGCTGGGTAAATTTTTGTTCTGGGAGTTGATAGCCACACGGCATATGTTTGTTCAGTTGGGCTATGTATGGAAAATTGTTGGAAAAAATACAGAACACACATGCATGCACACACATTTTTAACAGAAATGACTTGGATGTGTTGTCTTTGTATAAAATTTAATATGTATATTTATTTTGTCTTTATTTTGTGAATTATACAATAAATCTGTATCAGTGTCCATATGAAATGGGGCAGTCAATTGACAGACCCTATTTTAAGCATTGTTTAGAAGAGCATTGTGATTTTAGGACCTTGGTTCAGTAGATTTCATTCATTGTATGGTGATGGTTGCCCATTGGTGATGTGAGCAAAGGTTTTGAATTGCATTTTCCCATAGACCACTGTTGTAATTTTTGTCTATTTAGGGACAGAAATTAAAGAAGTTCTTGCAGATGGCATCTAATATGAATTCAATATTTGATACTTTTACACTACTTTGGTCAACAGTTCAGATGATATGAAGCCACCCAACTACACTTTCCAATCTACACATACACGCACGCACGCACACACACATATGGGTGTCTGTGCACACAAGCACACGTACACACACACACACACACAAACACACACAAGTATACTTGTGTGTCTTTTTGTTAGTATGACTTTGATAAACAGGTCTTTATGTGTTTTTTAAACTTGTGCACTTTATGTGTGCTGTGTTTCTGCTTGTATGACTTGTAAAACCACTAAAATACATTCAGGGCTTCGATCCCCCTTGTGAAACACCTTTCTTCTGTGACTAGACTAATTAAAAAAAAAAGATTCACAACATAACTTTAAAAGTGTATGTCAAGTAAATCACTGTTAAGATGCACACGCACTGATGCACGCACGCACGCACAAACACGCATGCACACACTCACTCACAAATACACAGCCAAGAATTCAAACTGACAATTGGGCAGAGATAAGTTTGTGTTCCAAGAAATGCTTTAGATGCACCACAGCACACAATACTCACACAAGTCAGTCCATTAAATAATATCACAGCTTGTACAGTTGGGCTTGTCATTAAATGAATTTTTTACGTACATATCATTATAGAATAATATAATAATAAGACATGATTTTCCAAGAAATGATGATGAGATGCTATAACCAACCAAATGGATGACCATCTGGACTTTTTTAATACTATTGTTACTATGAACATGTGATACTCAGTGTCTTCTTGCCATTCTAATATTGGAAACAATTCACTTAGAAAATAACAAAAGAAAGAACTCTGATGATTTGGAACTGTATGTAACAAGACTACAAATACAAGGTCTTTAAAGTCTCAAATTTGGTTTGGACGGGGATGTGCCGATGAGGATTCAAAACCCTTACCCCATTTCTAAGGGTCATTTGGTAGAAAAGGGTAGCCTGAAAGATTTTGCTTCAAATATATGCACATTTTTTGAAATTTTTCAAGCCCCAGAAAAATGCAGCTTTTTAACCATGCTCTAAGGAAGTTTTGGGGAAAATGGTACCCATGTCTAAGGATTTCTCATGAAAAAAAAATGTCAGGGAGGTTCCCCGAAATTAACCCTGACAACACATCCAACTAGTCTATCTCCCGGGAGGGAAGAGGGGAAGAAAAAACAAATTTGTGCCCACATGTGTCTTTGTTTTATGACGCAATCGCTACATCCAGGACTTAACTGCATTTTTCTCACTCAGCGCTGTGGGATTTTGTAAGATTCGGTGCTCTATAGGGTTAATCAACTTTTTGTACATTCCTACAATTTTCCTACAATTTTGACATCCTCCCTGATTCAGGAAGATTTTGCAAGTTGCATGCATGTAAATGTGAAACCTCAGGTGTGAAACCTCCCCGAAAGTTGCCAGCTTTGAATTTTGAACCGGGAATTCTCGCGTGATAGGCCTGTTACCAGGGAATTTCAAGGCATGGCCATGTCACTGGCATGGCCTGAAAAAGTATGGAATGTGGGAATCTGCTTCCCGGAAAATGCACATGCCTTGCATGAAATTTTACAAAATCAAGAATCTCCT
>JAMKCH010048468.1:0-10968 GCA_023653785.1 Ophioderma brevispina
CCTTTTTGGATTTTAATCTTTCGAGCTTGGCAATATGCCGTTGTTTCGTCGTCTTTGTTTTTCATGCTCACGTTTTTTTTTGATGTGTTTTTTCAAGATGGTCGATTACATCAATGATCATCGAGTTCAGTGTTCTAGTTTCTGTTTTGCTCGTAACTGTTTTCAAAATGTCTAATTTGCTGTTGCTAACTACTCGGATACGCTCATATATCAATTCTTTATCAGCACGTCTTACGATGTTTTCTAGCATTGAAATTGACTCTGATTATATTTAAAATGCTTGCAAATTATTGCCTGAGGACTGAGGACTCCCAAAAAGTAAGTTTTGATGATGTTAAAGTTTACTTACCGAGATAAAGGTCCAAGAAGGTCAATGCCAATCGGATATTTGCCCCTACCTATTTGTCAACATAGCATTATCACTATGCATTGCAGATGCTACACTATTCCTTATTTTTGACACATTAAGCTAGATAACAATTTTTTTCATATTTTTACCAAAATTGGGAGCAACTTCTGATTTTGACCGCTGTACAAATGGTGAAATTAACCTTTTTTGCACTTTTAGGCCATTTTTACCCAATAACTTTAAAACCACGGTCATAGATGGGTACAAACTATACATTTTTGAATTTTTTATAATTTCCCCCCAAAAAGATAGGCAACATTTCAACATGATGGAGTAATGTAAAAAGTTTGAACCCCTGTTTAACTTAATTGGCCCCATGAAAAAGTGACAAAGAGGCCCCCGCAATTCGACACCACTAACTACCTTAGCTTGATGTAGAAGGGTCTATACTACTACCAAAGGGTCAAAGCTGAGATGTAGTGGGGGACATGAACGATTATGTTTGACCAGAGTCCTTGCTCCCGCTCTAATGGCAATAGCTTCATCGGTAGGATTGTTTCAAAATTATTGGTAAATTTTTTGTTAGTCAAATATCTCAGAAAGTACTCACACTTTAGCTTTCGTCATCGTGGGATGATGCTTGATCACAACTGACGGGTTCACTTGCTTTTCCCGTGGAGTTTGACAGTACTCTCTTTCCTCGGTGCGATGTTCTAAGCAGTGAAGCATATACATGATATTCTTGAATAACCGAGAAATCTTGGGGTTTGGGCACCTCAATCCTGACCTGAAGGTCAAGCTTAACAAGTGCATCAGGCCACCTTTGTTCTTATATAGCTCTGGAGGTTTGTACTTCAGGAGCTTACGCTGGACATTCAGGACGCTTACTGCCTGTCTCAATCAACATGAAGTAGCCGGTTTTTGACAATTAGCAGTTACAATCTTACTTTGATGTGGTGATTTATGTCCATAATTACAAAGAAGTGTTACATATGGTGTTCACACAGCGAAGATCAAATATGACAGTATGCAAAGTTCCACGGTATATATATTTATATATCCATGGAATACTCCTCCTTCAGCCTGGTAAATATATTTCCTGTTTTGGAGCAAGTCCTGATATGAACATTGTCCCTCATCTCAAAGACGACTAGAAGTTCATATACTGATTCCCTTACCTTGAATCCACAAAAAATTTAGAAGTAAAGGTCAGCCGTGTTAAACTAAAGTAGAAACTTTAAACCACAAATCTGTCTGTCACAAATGTCCTTTTGCTTCCCAATTCTTTTAGCTACAAAGTCGACAGCAAATCAAATAGCGGCTTTCTTCTCCTGTGACAGTGTCATCCAAACATTTCATTGTATCCCGTTACTGCACAGATCTACCAACTCTGTTGATCAGATCAAAATCTACTGGTCCCGATGCTCAACCCCGATGTCCTTATTTATTAGAAGCAGGCTACTGATACTAATATAGCTATAGGGCGCTTTCACGGGAGGTCAATAGTTAAGGGGGGGGGGGGTATGGGTCTGATAGGTAAAAAATTGTTCTACAATCCAGAAAATGAGATAATGCAATGGCTAGAATTGTGTAAGACTGTAATCTACAAAAAATGCTTTTTTATTCGTCGCAAACGGACATTCGGTTCCCGAGATATGGCTGATCACGTCAAGTCGTGTACGCGAAATTGCAAAACATCATCATCTCGCTATAGTTTATCATGTGAAAATTTCAAGGGGTTATATTTAAGATCTTTTAAAAACCTGCAAAAACAAAAAAACAACCTAAAACAAACAAAAACCAAATATAATATTAATATAAATACTTTATATTACCTTTTCCATAATTTAAAGTTATTAAATGTTCACTGGGTAATGATATTTTTAGGTATTTTATTGTTTTCTCACCCGGCGATATTTAAGAAATGATTTTAAAATTAATTACAGTACAATGGATGCCCTATTTCGATGAGTCTTTCATTAATAATTCCAGGATAATTCAGTATAAATAAAATTTAAAAAAATAATTCCCATATTCACATCAAAAGCGCCTCAATTTTGGTCTAAATGTTCGAGGCCTATAACCTTTTCGTTAACATACGGCAAACATCCAAAACGAGAACGAACGTAACTAGAAAACCTACATGCTATGAACAATGAAATTTGTCCCACAATATTAAGACTATATAGGCCGAGTGAACCCTGAAGGCCGATTTTCACAATTGGGTGTTCCAAATTTCAAATTACGCCTGGAAATTATGATTGGTCGATGCCGGTTGCCATGGCAACGGGTATTCAATCCGGCTTTCAATGGTTCACTCGTAATTTCACTCCTGCATATGTCACCCCAAGTTTCGTCCCAGTAACATGTTTAGTTATTTAGTTATACATTCGTTCTAGTGTTTAGCCATTCAGAGGCCTAACGGGGTTACCATGGCAACCAGAGCAAAAATTTTCATGGATTTTAAAACTTTGTGACATGGGCTATACATATGATTATTAACATTATATACACTATTGTTAGGAAATTAATAAAAATATTTAAAATGTTCAAAAATTGAACTTTGTGTGTGACCTTTAACTTGGTCAGACTTGTCCTCCAGAAACAACTCACCGCGTCAGAGAATACAAAAGATCTACCTGTAAAATATCTGAATTAATCATGTGAACCAACAGGTGCATGTCATTGTACTTCTTCGCATGCTCCGGATGACCTGGATGGCAAACAAAAAGCCATTCAACATAATTTAGCTCCGTGAAAGGGCCCTATTCAGCAGCATCCGTGCTCAAATATACTTTAACCACTGTCCAATTGATCTCACACAAACACTAGTTTTTGATCTGACCATCTATTGCATGATGTATTACAAACAAAGCCCTAGGTACTCTTTCTGTTGGAATCTTCCTTAGTTACACCCAGAGACGTAAAATAATATTTAATCACGAAGTGGAGATACCTATCACACCAAACACATGCTGAACACCCAATCTTTCAGCGAACTATTAAGTTATAGACAACCCTGACAGCTTCATGAGAGACTTTCTCTTTCTTTCTGACCCAGTTCTTTTCACCCTTTGCACAGATGGTACCAAGACAAGCAGCGCCACACTACTACAGATTGGAATATTCAAAACTTGGTCAACTGGCGCTTCACAGCAGCTGCTACCCCAAGGATGAAAGGACAACTTTTCTGATCCAGTGCAACAATCTGTCATTCAGTTGGTGACGTACATTAACAACAGGCAACCACAGCAGGACCCCTGTGCAAAGACCAGCCAAGATCCTGCTATGGTGTTAGGAACTTAAATCGGGTCAAACTGGGTTTGTTTATCTCTATCTCAATATTTGTTAGTTTCTGCGTTTATTCTTTGTTATAATTGAAGTATATATGACGCTTGCTTTTCACATAAATTTTTATCGATGATTCATATTGTCATGTAAAGGAGGATGACTTGAATTCAATATATGAAGTTTTCATCTTGATAGAATAAGCTTCACCCGTTCAACCCCACAACGGCCATCTGTAAAGTTTCGTCCAATTTCATCCGTTTATGTGAAGAGATTCTGGAGAACTCCCAATCTTTTAGCCAGTCCGAGAAGAGCTGAGATGACCTAATTGTCCCTGACAGACTTGGGTTTCCCAATCTGAACTTCAGGATCAAGAGTTCTGTCATGGATAGGGGTCTGAGTCGCCGAGGTCACAAACAAGAAGTTGCTTTTTTTGGACTATTAATAATCTTCCATGCTATCACGGTAGAAGAATCTACGTGTTTGCCTTTGCTTAACGCCCTACTATTATAATTTGTTATGGCTTGTTGAATTGCGCTGAATTTGGTGTCGTGCAAGCTAGATGTTTTGCCAGAAACGCATGTTACTGATTTTGATTGTTTGTCTTTTATGTCCTTTTTTTAATGTGTTTTTGTTTGCGAGAATCTGATTTTCCTAGTTCAATTCGCATGTGTGACCGGTTCTAGAGTTCTTTCTTCGTCATTATGAAATGCGAGAGGGCGGTTTGAGCGTGGTTGGATTTGCGGGCTAGAATTGTAACTTGCGATCGCGTGGTTTTTCTGAATGTGCCCGTCCCGCTTCTGGTGATGCTTCTGGTATTTGGCAAGGTTCTACCTACACCATGAAACTTACCGTGTTCTTAATAGAAGTCTGTCTCTGTCGATCAAAAAATGCTTGTGATGTCGGAATAGTATTTATATCAGTATAGCCATGACATATTTCATTATTAGAAGCCATCAAAATATCCAAATTTTTGATCCCGCACGATAAAACCCATGAGCCTAACCCAAGATCGATAAAAACCATGAGATTTGGTGCTAATTAAATATTCATGAATCTCATCGCGTGTTTTACATCACATTGGGAATTCTCAAGAGCGTGAGACACGGTCGCATAATAAACCTATTCATTTCCCTGGCGCGTGATTATTGCTTGACTTTCCAAAAAGGTTCCAAAAATAATATTCGTGATTAACACGACACGTATTGGCCCAGCGATGCGGGTATTATCAAAACAACTTGAACGTCATTGACTGCCATTTTACGTTCACGTCCAACGACCAATCGGAAAATACGTACGTAAACTAGCATGTGTAACTCGTTCAAGGTTCAGTTTACAGTCAATAGAAACTGCCGTCACATGTCATCGGTCTTGAAGCCATGAAGGGGTGGGAATCAAATTCAGATGTTAATTCACAAGGGGCCTAAATCGAAATAACGTTTTATTTTACTCTCCCTGGTTCTACATGAATTTTATTGTTACTATGGTATGCTACTTGTTAAAACGCGAAATTGAGGTTCGCAAATGTAACAAATTTTTCGTTCTTGTTTGGTATCTTATAAGGTTGCTATGGGTTTTTTTCCTAATTTTCAATTTATACATTTTTGCTTTCGCAATGGTCATGGCCATAACAACAGGCTCGTGGTCCGTGATAGACAACGCAAGGCCATTAATCTGAGACAATATAACCATTTTACTATTCGTGCCTCAGATTCAATTAAAGAAACACGCGACCTATTCCATACTGTTCAAGCAGGGCAAATTTCGAACAGAAAATTTTAATTTGTATAATAATCTGCAGTAGGCCTATATATTCGGCCCCACAACCACGCGCCGCTGGGAATGGGGTTCATTTTGTTGTCTGGGGTTTTTCTAGACTGCATTTTCCCGCTCTGAAACACGATGGGCCGAGGCCGATTTATTAAAAAACGTGCCAACAGTGGTCCTCCGGGGGTCCCGGGGGAGGGGGTGGGGAAAAATCCTAACTTTGGTATACGTTGACCGATTGTGGTTATTTTTGTGTCCTATTGTATAGGTTTTTTGGACGTCTCATTGATGAGATAACTTTCCAAACTCCTAACTGGCTGCCTTATGCTCAAATTTCCAAACTGGCTGCCGAAAAAGTGAATTTTACATCACGTTTGTTACATCTTGACCGATATTTGCATTTCTGGAGCCCATAACAATGTTGTCGGGCATTACAGGGTCATTAAAATGATTTTCGAATCCAAATGGCTTGCCCTTTACAAAATGTCAAAATCAAAATGGCTGCCAATCTCTGCTGCAATTTTGAAATGACCCTTCACAAGAAGTATTACTATTACTTTGGATGAGTTTAGCTATTGAGGTATTATTATGTGCCTGCTTTATATTTTGGTTGTGGTCATCTACAAGGGGTTTTATACAACTTTGGAAATCAGAAGGGCTTTAATTTCAAAAATGTCAAAAGAACTGGCTGCTATCTGTTGACTTTTATAGATTGTCTTAAAGAATTAATTTCTATTACGTTTGGTATTTATATTTGGTGTTTGTGTATCTCGATATGTTTTGGCAAGAAAACGTGATGTAAACAACTTTCAAAATGAAAAACAAAACGGCTGTCATAATGTCAAAATTGTCCTAATATCCACCAAACAGTTTCAATAACATTAGACTTCTAAGAGCTACCGCACATTTTGTGTTTTTGTGTCTGTTTTGCAGTTTGGCATACAAGGTGCCAAAAACACTTTCTTTTTTCCTGGCAAGCTGCCATATACCAAACTGTAAAACTACTCTTTTTTTTTAAAAAAGAGCCCTCAAAGCGTCTTCTATTTCACGAAGAGAAAAAAGTAAACCCATACCAAATTAATACACAATCGGAAAAGCATTTTTCAGTAGGTTTTCCGACAGCGACAAAATCGTTCAAAAGGATAGCAATATATTGACCGAGTTTATGGCCGATTGAAAATTTGTACCACTTTTTCATTTTTATCCACGGATTGTCAATTTTTAGCTGTCTTTAGACATCACAGTCTGCCTAGCACATTCTGCTTTTGTTTTAATGGTTCTTTTGTTTTTGCGACCAATGTCAGTTCTGATATTGAAAAGTTTTAGTTTCAATTATTAGAAATTCCAAATGTGCTTATTCCAATTTCTAACTCGCTGCTCTGCTCTCCACTTCGGCTGCCTTGAAGCCCATGAAAAGGGTTGCCAGGCTTGCCACTCTTTTTTCCATTTCAAGTACTTCAAATTCTAATCATTCTTGTCCGTCTCGGTCGGATGAATTGCAATTTCAGCGGTTTATCCTTTGCGAAGTGTCTGGACAGTTTGCTGGTGGTTTCCTGTTGCCTGCACTTCATCTTTAAATGGTCTCCAATAGGGCGAAATCTAGCACGCAATCTAAGGATCTTCGCAACAGAATAACCTCTTCTTTTGAAGCATCCGCGGACAAGAATGATTATAAGTCAATTATTGACATGTTTTTGTGCTTTTTGTATTGGAAAGAAACTGGAATTTGGATACATAAATATTTGGAATACCTTGATGGATTGAAATAAATAGGGGACTAACTCCTGGCAAAATGCCCATTCCTTTCGCATTGCTTTTTGTGCTTTCATTTCTCGCACTGGTAAAGACTATAATTTATATTGTGACGAATATCTTACGATACATATTTATCTATGTACGTTACATATTAGTCAGGGGACTGTGATCCCCTTGGATTCACTGATTAAAGCTCACACTATTTAGATACTTAACTAGGTCCCAGAAAACAGAAAAGTTTTTGATTGAGAATTCCAGGGGTGGCAGATTGCGGCCATCTTGGTTTTCAAATGGCTGCCATTTTAGTATATTTTTTAATCATCACTCGAGTTGTAAATGTGCTAGGGAATCTATTTTGGTGTCAAAAATTCATGTTAAACACCTACAAACTCTCTGGAAAGCAAAGCTAGATTGGGGAGGAAATTAAGACTGCCAGCCATTTTAAGTTTTTCAAAATGGCCACCAATTATCAATGTTTCATTGTACCTTCATCATTAATTTTAGTGGTGCTTTCATACAAATTTAATTATGGTGACACAGCACAGATCTCCATTTAACATGTTCAACCAACATACCGTATTTTTTCCTCATATCTGGTACCCGTAGTAATTAGTCAAGGGTACTGTGGAATCCCGTGGTTTTCACAATGGGTGCCATTTTGGTATATTTTCAAATCATAACTCGAGTTTTGAATGTGCAGGAAAGCTCGTGTTTGGTGCCAAAACTTCATGTAAACACCTACAACTCTCTGGAAAGGATAAAGCTAGTTTAGAAGAGGAAACATTACGACTGGCGCCATTTTGTTTTTTCAAAATGGATGCCAATTACCATGTTTCCCACACATTCCCAGTGGGGCCCATCGTGGGAAAATACGGTTTTAAGGAGTGGGCATGTCAGAGGGCTCCACCTGGTCAAAACGCGGTTTCATTGGCCCCATTGGGCCTACTTGTTTTTGTCCACGGGCCGTGATTGCCCGCATTGGGTTTGCCAGTTGGTTGGCAGGGGGTAATTACCACACGGGTACAATGTGTTGTTCCCTCATAGGGCTATCACTTTCTGGGGTTTTTATGGTCTCACCTTAAGTTGTAGCCATACAGGTTCAATGTGGGACCCATAGGGGAATTTCATGGGCCAAGATGGGCAAATTCAACATTTATTTTTTTTATTTTTTTTAACCACAAAATTTAAGTGGCCCAAAATTGGGTGAAAACACACAAATGTATGTTTTGTTGTTACATCAGCTAAACATCTCCAAAAGCTATGCGAATAATAGCCTAAGTTCTATAACCAAGAATGCTTAACTTAATTTTTATGAAAGGTTTATGTTTAATATGAGACGTATGTTCTATGGTGTTTTCAAAATGTTACAGTCGGTACAACAACCATCCTTTCTCTAACACTGTCATTAAAATGGTAAGTGATGAAAAGTAAATAATACCGTGTATTATAGGGCTTGTCTGAGAATTAATTTATAAAAATACTTAAAAATACACATTAATCAAATTTACATTTTGATACAGCAAAAAAAAATACGAGGTCATCGAGACCACGCCCAGATGGGTGAGCCCTGTGGAAGCCACCTGTAGCCCATGCCACCTCAACCCAACATGGGTCCCAATAAAAAACCCTGAAAAACCCATGTCCTAGATCCACCAGACCCTTGAATACCCCACAATGGACCCATTTGGGGTGTGCCCCCACTTGTAACCCAGCCAAATATAACCCACTTATAGCCCACTGATCCACCCTGGTTGCCCATTTGAAGCCCTAGCCCACATCACATTAAGCCCACCTTGCCCATATTAACCCATGTGGGCCCCAGAAGGGGCATGTTGGCTGGGTTCACAGTAATTTTAGTGGCGCGTTTCATATAAATTTAATGGTGACAGTCTCCATTTAACTAGTCAAGAAGTTTATATAAAGATGTTTCAAATTTGGTAAGAGTAAAAAATGATTATTTCAATTGTATTCAAATGGCAACCTTATGACCTTGTTTTCCCTATCGTACCAAGATTTTTGCCGCCCCCATGCTTAGGATTTTTGAAGCAGTGGTATTTATGGTCCTCTTCTTTCCATTGATATCCAAATAAGTCTGAGGACAAACCTAATATGGCATCACAATGATGTAATAATATATGCAGGCTGCAAACTTGTCATGTCATATTCCACAAAAATAGTCTAAATCACATTTTGCACTATAACGGTAGGAATATTGATTTTCATTGCGTTTTCAGCTTTAAAAGGTGGGAAATTGGCTAGTTTTACATTAACATAAAGTTTTGTAGTGTATACTATAAGACTATTGTACCATAAAATGTGTACCATAAATTACCTGGGTGGCAAACCACCCCCCCCCCCCCACACACACACTCATTGATTTTGATGGCATCGATTGGTGAATAGCAAATTCAAGCAAGTGATGACATCTTTGCATCCTTCTCCAGATGCAGTATTCATTTGTGCAGTGTCTTTGTGCCAAGCTTGATGTGCCAAGACTTATGCCAAATGTATAGAATGGACTATCTTCAGAACTTTGTGGATGCTTTCATTGGTCTGATGAAGCAGAATGCGAAAGAGTGGACCTAACCAAGTCCCACACTGTTAAAAATACCACACACATGTTTAACTTTTGGTTGTTTTTCAAAATGGATGCCAATTCATGTTTATTGTACATTTTCACAGCAGTAATTTTAGTGGCGCGTTTCATATAAATTTAATTATGGTGACAGTCTCCATTTAACTATCAAGATGTATATAAAGATGTTTCAATTTGGTAAAGTAAAAAATGATTATTTCATTGTATTTCAAATGGCAACCATTATGATCTTTGTTTTCCCTATCTTACCAAGATTTTGCCGCCCCCAGTGCTTTATGATTTTGATTAGCAGTGTGTAATTTAGGTTCTCTTCTTTCCATTGATACTCAAAATAAGTATGAACAACTAGTATGGCATCACAATGATGTAATAATATATGCACGTCTGCAAACTTGTCATGTCTATTCCACAAAAATAGGCGAAAATCACATTTTGCACTATAAAGGTATGGAATATTGGATTTTCATGCGGTTTGTCAGCTTTAAAAAGGTGGAAATTGGCTAGTTTTTACATTAACATAAAGTTGTAGTGTAATACTAATCAGATATTGTACCAATAATGTGTACCATAAATTATCCTTTTTGGGTGGCAAACCCCCCCCGCCCCCCCCACACACAAACTCATTGATTTTGATGGCATACCCTAACCCCGGTCCAGGTGCTCTACCTTTACCAAAACAATGCTAAAATTATGAAAAAAGAATGAAGAACACAATTACCTGGAAGCCATTTTGCGAAAGCTATTGTCGGTTTGATGGCAACCGGAGGAAAGTTTACGGGGGTGTCCAGCTTGCCACCCCCCCGACCATTGGTGAGACGAGGGCTACGACTAGATCAACAAACACTGTCACAATATACAGTACCCCATAATCACCCTGTAGAAATTTAGAGTCAGTCTATTCTGTATGATTACATTTACAGCTTCCTGAGGGTAGTCCTTGCTGAGTGTTTGTTCGAGCGGGATGTGGAGTACTCTATTTGGTATGAGATCCTTAAAACTGCAATTGTGTAGTTTTTTTCATTTAGTATAATTCCCACAAATAGATTTATCAAGAACAACCTCACTATTATAATTCACTCTGCACGAGTCCTATAACAGACCAGATCTCCATAATATAACAAAAAACAGCAAAGTCGCATATTTTAAACTTCTTTAAAAGTGCACTGTGAGTTGTTTAATTGGTAACTAGAGGCCCCACAAATTGGATTCATCA